>JAWWEM010037335.1:0-14571 GCA_035582935.1 Ormyrus thymus
TCCACGCATTACTATATAATATAGTAATTTTTATTACATGATGTATTAAATTTTCTTACGACATTTTTCTCAGTGCAGGACGGCGAACGGAAGGCCTTATGTTTTTTAATTTAAAATTATAATTAGGCGTCAATTGGGTGTTTACGCATTGTGTACATTATAGGTGACTGTAAATGTGTTATATTTGATTAAATTTAAATGAAATGTTCGACTAACTAATAAAGATTCCAGTTGATAATTTGTAGAAAAAAAATCCGAATGATGTAGCTTCTACTTGAATAAATTTTTGTTTCTTAAACGATAGTTTTGAAAAATATGTAAATGAATTCGTGGCTTATAATAAATGACGGCGGCAATAAATAGAAAACTACTCTGCCAATTCAGCGAGACGCTTTGTTTTATTTACGGATGCATGTTAATGCAGCAGTACAGTATAGTAATCCATCTCCATGTTTTTAATAATAATAAAGTACTTTGAACACGTACAAATAGTACATAACGTTTTCAGAATTTTAACTGCCTTTTGTCTCTTGAAAATAAATATAAATTACAGTTTGATTTTTAATGTAAATGAATGTTACATTATGTTGTCAAGCAGTAATAGATTTTTCTTTTTACTTTATTCCAAGCTATAGCCAGATTCCCTTTTTGGTCTCTGAACTATCTCTTGCATTTTATTAAAGAATATCACTTATTTCGTTGCCAAATTTTCTTACTTTGAATAGAATAATTACTCAGCGATTTCGTGGGCACAAGTTCAAAAAAATTTTTTCATCGACTTTCGATACCTGACCCCAATTCGAGCACTTCGCCTTACCCTTACATAATCCCTGCGTATGATAATGCAAGTTTATGACTTCTTTTTTTGAGGCAGTGTATCGGTACTTAACAAATAACGCGTTACTCGCTGGATTTCAACAATGGATAGAGCACAATATTGACGTGTATTACAAATTCCTTATTTACCTGACTGAAATCCAACCAAGATTAAATCAATTTTTGTTGTTTTCAAAACTAAGGTGTCACTCTCATACTTTTATTACCCTTTCTTATTTTCGTTTCTATTCGACAAATTTCATTAAATACACGCCATTATAATAAAACCTTCTTCGCGGTCATTGAAATTTACTACTCTAATCAATTTGTAAATTATAACAACATTCAAAACACTTCAGCCAGAACAGCAATAAAATTGCTAAATTAGCTGACGCGTCAAAGAATTCGAGCTGCTTCAGCAAAAGTGCCCTCGGTCAAGCACCTTGACGTCGCCGCCATCAAAATCTCTCATTACGCCAACAAAATCATTTCGACTACGACTCAGGTGCGGCAATAATTCACGGGGTGCCCCGAAGACGTAAAGTCCCGCGTGCCCTTTCATCGCTTCTCGAATCGAAAGCGCGATAAAACGCACCCGAGAGTCGCAGCCTCGCTCGCGAGATACTTCTAGCGGCCCCTTCAAAAGTCATCCGCGGGCACTTTTCGAGGGATAAGACTGCGTCGATCGCGAGCCGGGAGTCGGCGAGCGTGAAACAATCGCGACGCTCGCTCGATAAATCCCTCTCGGATTTCAATAACAGCCGCATTACGACTCAGTCGGCGTCTAATTAAAAAAGCTACCGCATATCCTCGAGGCTCCATTACCGTAAACTACTCCGAGCGAGGGGAAAAAGAAAAAGAATATGAAAAAAGAGCAAAGCCCAGGCTCGCCGCCGAGGTGTCGCCAGGGAAGGACAAAGGCCCTCTCCCTCTCCCTCTCTCGCTCTCGGTGCACATCGGTAACGGGGGCTTGCGAATGTGGGCGCTGTCCCGTTAATTAAGCGGCATCGCACCGCTCTCGTCCGGCGCAATCTCGCGCGTATATATACAGATATATACAGTATACACATGTATACGCGCGCGCGTGTGCACACACCTACACGCGCAAGTTCTCGGTTGCGGCCGCCGGCGGCGAGCGGCGGGCTCTCGAGGTCCCCGAGGAAGAGCGGCACTTTCAGTTTCTTTTGGGCCGCCGCAGCAGCCGCGCGCGCGCGAACCGAGAAAGTATACACGCCGGCTGAGCTCGGCGCGCCGAGCCGATATACCTGCACCAGTGCGCGCTCGGGAGCTCGTTCCTCCTCCCTCGAGCCGTCGGCGCCGCCAAGTCCTGTGCGCGCAGTTTCCTTTTTGCATTTCCGGTGTCGACTTTTCAGGTCCTTCGGCCGGTAAGCGGGCTGCGGGGATTTTCCTTGAGCCCCGTCGACGAGGGGAGACCCCGCTGGTGGATAATTTAGGTAACTCTTCGCACGAGTGTCTTTTTCATCGAGCTCACGCGAATTTAGACGTAGGAGTCTCGCAAGAGGAGCGTTTGCATACCCGCACGCGAGGAGCGAGGACGGCACTTAGCGCAATTCAGAGATTGCTCGCGACGCGCCGCGTTGCCCTACGAACTATATCTGTCTATTGTTCGGTCTTTTTTATTTGCACGTTTTGTTGGGGGACTGACATGTTAATATAGTGTCGTGTTTGATATTTGTGTTCGGGAGAGAGAGAGAGAGAGAGAGAGGCGATAAGAAAGATCTGCATCATCGATGTGACAAAGGTCTTTGTCATCGGAGTTAAAGTATATATGGATCAATTATTGAACTTGAACTTTTTTAGAGTAAACATTCGTTAGCTGCATTCATTTGCACGTAATTAGGTAGGTTTATCAAGCAATACTTTACGGAAGAGAATCGAATTAGGAGGAATTTTATTAAAATTGAAATGCCGAATATTTTGAATTGTGTAACAATTTTGTGAATAATTATTAACTAAAAACATTGTAAAATACGTATAACGTAGCTGAATGTATAATTTATTCTCGAAATATTTCATCGGGAATAGTATACAGCAATTTTACTTTCGGCCGTCTTTGCTCAAAACTCGTTGCGAGTAAAAATTCAAAAATTGAAAAATAATTCAAGCCCGCGTAATCAACGTCGAGAGGTACAAAATCTCAAGAACGCAGAGCTCAAAGAGTCATCAAATTAATTTACGTTTTAAGCGCGCCTTTGGCTGATAGGCTCCGGCGCGAGAGACGTCGCGAGGCGCACACGTATATTGAATCAAGTGAAGTTCCTGTAGAAAGTAATGTATATATAATCAGGCACGATTAATTTTTTGCGAGAACTACCGGAGGAACAGAAACTCCCGGGTCGCAGAGTTAAACTTTCATCAAACCCAGATCTGCATAAATTAAACGGAGTCTGCACCAACACGTCTTTCGTTTTATCCGCGCATCGGGTGGGTATATACATAAACTATACACAGCGTCCACTCGGTGTCTCCTTCAGCTTCTTCGACTCGTTTCAATCTGGAGGCAGCTTTTGCTTGTTCAATTTTTTGCCGCTCTTACGGAACTGCCCCTAAGAAATCGCTTAGTTCAGAGATTCTCGGTCAGCTTCTCAAAATTAACAATCTCGAGCGAATGAAGAAAACGCTTCCACCCCCGCATTAGCGTCCGACATCCAACTCCATTGTCGCGAGTCGAAAGAACTCATTTCCTCCGCACAAAAGCCTCCCCCCCTCGGACCCGCCTAAAAATTCCATACCCTCCCCGCGTCTGCAATCCCTTCCCAGCTCGCGGAGCAAAGCAAAGACTGCACACGCCGTTTCGTCATGTACACACCGGCCGTCTTTGCTCGGCGTCTGTCTGATTCCCAGCCGCTCGCCGCATTGAATAGGGCCTGCCTGTGTGCATATCTCTGCGGTTTGTCACTGGCGAGAGATCCGCGAGAGTCGTACCTCAATAGGAGGCATTTTTCCGCCGGCTTCCCACGCGGCGGCGGCGCATTCATTCGGCGTACGGTGGTCTTATTAAAAATGCCCGGGAGTGAGGATCGCGCGCTCGCCCACCCCCGTCGGCGGGCGCACGAAGAAACGTGACGTGCGACTTTTGTGCCCGCTCGGAGCGAGTCGTGAGAAGCCCGCGGGCCTCTCCTCCTCGCGCGGGCTGAGGCCTCTTGTGAGAGTCTCGCGGCGCGACTCTTTTTATAAAGGAGGGAAATATGTATAATTTATCTTTGGGAAGCCGCGGAGAGCGTCGTGTGTGCTTGTGCGTCTGCCGGGGAATGCTCGCGGGACGAGAGGGGAATATAACTTTCGCTCCTCGTTAGACTCCAGACTCCGTTGGGCTTTGGTAATCGACGACGCGTTTCTTCCAATTATGCGGCAATGCGACGAAGGCGCTTTTTCAACCTTCCGCGGTGGACGCGGGAAGAGGTTTCAATTCCTGGGTTGTAAGTAAGCGTTGCGATTAGTTTGCTAATTCCGAGGAAGAGAGTCGTAAAATTAGCGGGACTCGTTCGTATGGTAATCGTTCTAATTGTAATTAAAAAGGTTAACGCTGTAAATTTCGTATAGGAGTATCGAAGTATGGGTATAAGAAAAAAAAAAAAAAAAAAAAATTGATTCCCGCATTTACATAACCCATCTAATATTGCTTCGTGCGTGCGTGCAGTTGATAACAAAAGCTTTAAATAATGCCGTCTCCCAGCGGAAGATATGCCGGCAGTTGTAAGGATAATCTTAATTATGTAAAATATGAATGATAGCAAGGCTCATATATATGTTAAAGCTTTTATCCTCTAAACAAAGATTGCAATGTTTTGAAATTATTATGCTCGCGCGGAGATATCCTGCTTGGGGATTCTTTCTTTCATTTGATTATTAATTATTGTTTACATTTGAGATTAAAATTGATCATTAACCTACGAGTAATTAGAAAAACAAATAAAAAATGATCGTGCGATCGAGCGCGTGAATATACGCGGCGTACTCGGACTATAAAATTCCAATGTGAAAATTGACTGATAAAAGTCATGCGTGCATCGTGACTGCCGTTTTTTAAATCAAAAAGTCATGCCGCACGCGCCAGCTAGCTATTTTTTTTGTCAATTTTTTCTGATCTCCGAGTAAAGATCGGAAAAGTTAAAACGCATGACAAGCATTGTTTTTAAATGTTAATTCGATTCCAGCAAAGTAAATTTCGCCGTCTTGTTTATTTTGAACGTTCAAGTTTTGGAATTCAAGGAAAGACATATTAAATCGGCCAAATGCAAACATTTTCAGATCGATAAAGTGAAATGTTACTTCTCGCCAACCATAATCCAGACTTGCCTTAAATCTCGAATCCTGCTTAACATAAAGCTCACCCACAGAGCCTCTTTAATTTTCCCAAAAAGAGCGTCAACAGGTCGCTCTGCCGATTCAGCACTTCACCGCGAATTTCCCCAGCTCCAACGCGGCCAAACGAATTCCCAGCCGAGCTGCCTCTCCGCGCCTCCTCGCGATAACTCGCCCAGAAAGGCGGCGCACACACGCCGAGCTCGGCTCACCGCGGCACGATCTCCCCGGGCATAATTAATCGACTCGCTTCCTCTCCCGGGGACGATTATTAAGAGCTGCGCGCGCTCGCGGCCGGGATTCGGTTTCGAGCGGCGAGCCGAGGAAGTCGCGATTCTCGCGAGCGCGCGCGCATCTCCGCCGCGGCTCTCCTCATTTTTTGCGCTTTCTAATTCATTTGCCGAGGATGCGCGCGCGCGCGCGCCGTGAGAAAATTCGTTACGCGCCGCTCTTCGTTATATGTATAATTGTTTCGCGCGCCCCGAGCAGCTCGTAAATTCTGCCGATCGGCGCGGCTGCTGCTGCTGATTTTGCGGGGACTGATGCGGATTTTTAACGAGGTTGAATAAGTTGCGGAGGGTGGACTTGTTGAGCAATTTTCGCGAACTAGGTTGAATTTAATTTTTAATTTAACGGCGTCTTGATTCAGGTCGTAAATCTTTGCTGTTTGTTCGAAAATAGTTCTGTGAAAATTACCGAACTGTCCGGCAAAGCGATTAGTCTGTCAAAATGAAGCAGTAACTATACTTTGTGAGGAATTTTAAAAGTTACCGATAACCTGTACTAGATTATTTTTCTTACCGAGTAATTGACGTAACAATTATGCCAAACACGGGTACTTTTGTATTCTTGGCGGACGAGAACACTGAGTGAAAGTTAAAAAGATTTGAATGAATTATATTTTAACTTTGACAAACAAACTAACTGAGAAGAATGTCAAATTTCAGTGTTTACGTAACTGTAAAAAGGTTTTTAATTGTCGGCCCTTATATTAGTATGGCTTAAAAATTCAATCTCACGCGTTATATAAAGCTTGGTGTAAGATTATCCTCCTAACATGTTTACGCTGATCTTAATAAGAAATTCAAGATTAGCCTCACATGCATATATCGATCCCCTGTTAAATACTTCGAGTTTGAAAAAAATGGAAGCGGTAAAAAGTTCCTCGATTAAGTTGATTGACGAAGGTAAAAGAAAAAGGTCTCGCAAGGTTTTTCCTAAGCGCCATTCGACCCTCGGCCCAATTAGCGGCTCGTCCCGACAATCACTTTCCAATATACGCCTCTTACACGGATGAATCGCGAGTAACTGGATTAAGCTCCGGCGCAGGTTAATGTATTCAAATCAGATAATGGGTGCTTACTTAATAGGAAGTGGGCTCGAGCTAACAAGAGAACTTGTGTATTACTAAATCGTACCTAATAATTGAGCAGCCGGCAGCGCTCGTTATGCCTACATTGAAGCCTACCGCTGCTATCAAACGATTTCTGAATAATTTAGAATTCTTGGCTTCTTTGCTCTGTTTGCTTTTTTTCTGTTTGTTTCGACTAAAGTGACTTCATTAATTTTTGTGTAAGATAAATATTTAACCGTTGCTTCAGCGGAACATTAAAAAGCCGACGGGGCCCATAAGCGATAATGTACTTTTTCTTGGACCCAATTTGTAAACTGTGAAGCTGGTCGATCAGACCCATTCGCAAGCGAAATCCATCCATCGATCAATCTATACTCTCCCAGCTTACAATTAGACGGAACCAAGAAGTACATTATCCTTCGACAGAAAAGAAAAAGAGCTCAGACTCTCTCGGTACACTCATCGGTCACTGAATCGTTGAACCTTAGCGTCAGCGCTGCCTCTCTCTCTCTCTCTCTCCCTTTCAGCGATCTGCATAGCGGCCGGGTGAATCACCTAAGCGCTCGCAATAAATTTCGCGCGATCGCATCTGCGCCGACCTCAGCGCGCGCGCGATTTTCGTCTGCAGCTCGCTGCTTACGGCGCCGTTTCGTCAGAGCGCGGGAGAGCCACCGGCAGAGCTCCGGAGAGCCGCGGAGGAAAAAGCCGATCGATGGCCGTCGCCGCGGCGGCTTGCGAAAGCGGCCGTCGAAGGACGGAGATAATTTGATAAACGCTCCTAGCGCTCGTCGTTAGCTCCGTGGCGTTAGGAGCGGGATGGTGGCGAGGCGATGCGGGCTCAGGCTGTGCGACGATGATGAGTCGGACCGATTGGAGGATTTGTCTCGAGTCGCCGTGTGGCGAGAGGGTCTTGTTTTTTTTTCCTTTTTTCTTTCGACGGGAGCTTCGATGGAGACGCTTCTGTCTTGGGGGATTTGAAGAGTCTTATCGCGAGGCAGAGGTTGAGGCTTGCGGTGTCTTCTTTTTTTCTCTCGGAGTAAGGTCGTTAAGACGCTTGGGAAATGTGTATTGGAGCTTGTCGCGAGTTTATTGTGCTTTTCGCAAGATTCACTCTGCACGTCGTGCACCTTGCTTGAGATTTATTTGTTTTGGGAGGAAAAGTGGAAAAAACTGGGTAGCTGCTGGCTTTTGTGCAAGCAACTTTTGCCTTATTTGTACGTTTTTTTTTATAACTTTGCAGCCTATCCAAGTCCTGTTGAACGAGTCTTGTGCGGCTCTGCATTGTTTTGCAGTTTACAGTGGAATCCGAACGCTTTTTTACGATGCTTTCGTTAGTTAAATATTCAGTGAGGTCTATACTTTGAACATCTTTTCTTTATTCGCTTAAACTTTCGTTTGGAAAGAGGTCGGATTCCTTTAGAAAAATATTTAATTTTATTACATAATTACACTCTGCAATAATGTATTCACCACACATTTTATAATATCCGCAATTGAAAATGTGAATATTTTAAAGTATTAATTTTGAAAGTTTCTTTTAATGACTGAATTTTTTTGCATAGGCAATGGCAGTGTTCTCGACGCGACGGCAAATCGTATAATATACACCCGAACCAGGATATTCACTTCTCGATTCCGCTCGCCGCCGAGCTCCGTGCAGCAAATTAATTAAATCCCTGAAATTGATTTCCAATCGGTGATTTACGTTTGAAAAGAATAGGCCCCCACCGATAACATGTCGAAATAAAGAAATTGCCTTTTTCTCCCCCCCCCCTCTCCCCCCGTCGGCGAACAGCACCTGCTTTCTTTCGAGTCCGATGGCGTAAGAGCCGACTTGGGCTCATTCACAAACATCTCAATGAAAACCTGGAACTTTCTCTTTGTATATTTCAAGTTCACCGAGTCGAGCGAGCGTCGCGGTTTCTCAGAAAGATTTTCGGAGTCTGGAAGCCACGGAGCAGTACGAAATTTCACGCTTCGTTATATAACCGCGGCGGGATCGACAAGAACGTCGACGTAGAAAGTGTCTCTGTCCGCGTCTGTTAGAAACCAAGCCGGGGAGCCGCGCGCGCGTTTTTTTTTCTTTTGTTTTTTGGCATCGGGTAGAAAATGTTCGCGTGCTCGGCTTTTGTCGTCCTCTCGGCGCTTTTAATTGCGATGCGTTTTAAATTGACGCGCGCGCGACACTTCGTTTTGAAAGTGCAGCGCGCAGTTATATAACGAACATCTGAGCGCGCGAGCTTAATGTATTCATTATTCGTTCCACATTCTCGCCCTTTACCAATAAAGTGTAGTAAATCAGTTTTTAAAAGTGATCGCATGATATTCGCGCTATTGTTTATTGATAATCCTCGAAAAGCAACCTGCGGTGACAGTATTAACCTACTGTCAATGTTAAATTAAGTTTATGTACTTGCAAACTAGCTGTTAAAATGTTTGACAAAACTTTAGTGCACACTTTTTGTATAAATACAGAAACAAGTTTTATAAGAAACGTACACTAAGCTGGAAATTTACAATTTTCCGGCTGAGTTTAAAAAATTCTTTACGTGAATTAATGAACTTTTACTCCCTGTATTTGCAGAAAAAGCTTCGCAAAAACCGCCGTGATTGCCCGCTCGATACCATTACGGCCTCGGGAATTTTCATCGAGCTACGCCGCAAATTTGCTGTATAAATCTTTTATAAATTAATTTTATGGACTTGAAAGCACCGCGAGCTGAATTCTCTCCCCGTCGCGAAAGCCTCCTAAAGAGCCTTTCCGCCACAATTATATATAGTTCCGAATCGTCTATATGTAATTACGGCGCTGTAATTTTCATTCCCTCCGAAACTCTCGCCAGTCATAACAGCGGCAAGCCCGCAATAATTGTCCGGACGTAAAAAAACGACAAAAAAATAAAAAAAAAAACGCAGCGGCACACCTCCGACTCACGCACCTGTCAAAGCCGCGGAAAACCTCCGAACGGCGTATCAAAGGCCTCCCCGACTTCCGCACTTTCAATTGTAATAAGTTACGCAGGCCCAATAAAGCGCGTTGCCTTACGCAAGAGCTTTCATAAATCCTCCGCGGAGGCGCGAGGCAAAGGAAAGAGCTCGCGAAAATCGGCGCTGTACTTCCTAGGAATTCCGGCGGTTCGGCGGAAAAAGCAAAGCGCTCGTCCAACGCGCCGAAGAAGAAGAAGCTCGACCGAGCAATTATCCGTGCAGCGACGGCGCGACGTCACTGGCCGCGCTTCGTCGCTCTGGCGGCGCGCGCGCATTGCTTCCCCGGGCACGTATGCCCGCGAGCCGCACGCACACGCACGGATGTACAAGCAGGGCCTGACGTAACGCGCGCCGCGGAGCAATTGTCATTTTTTGCACTTTCTCCGCGCGCCGAGCGGCGAGGAGGGGCCCCCGCTGAAAAAGGACGACGGCGCAGCCTCCTCTGCGCGCGGACTTTGTCTCCCGGGCTCTTTCCTCGTTTGCATTTTTATCTTTGGCTCAAAAGGAGATAAGCCGCGCGCGGCCAGCGAGGATGCGCGGTGGTTTTCCTCGCGGAGCCGCGACGGGCCGCGTTATATGCTTACGCTCTCGGTCCCGAGGCGGTGCGCTTCGACGCCGCGACTTTTTTTTGTCAGCCGATCGATTTTCGTCGCGGCGCTCGGAATTGTTCGCGCGGCTAACGGCACTTTCTTGCTCGGGACTCGAGATTTTTCGGTGTCCTATGCTTTTTTGCGACTCTCTCGCGGCGGCGACGGGCGGGGGGACGCTTTTGATTTTATGCTTGAAACGGCCGCTTTCGGTTTGGCGAAGGGAAGTCAAATAAGGATGTTTGGACGTTTTCGTTGCGGTCAATATGTTAAGTAAACTGAGGGGGGAAACGATAGTTTAACTACTTTAGAAAGGTGGGACGACGAGCGGCTTTAATGCTGCGGTTTCTTAAAAGTGAGTGATTTTTTTTCCTGGTTCTAAAAAAATCAGGAAAAAAACGTTGCTCGACCGGAAAAGTCTACGTACTTGCGATTTACCGAAGGTTCAAGCTCTATGAAGGAATTGCAAGCAGCTCGTTTGCGAAAAGTTTGCAGTTTAAAGTAAGAACATCTCCGAGATTTTCTTTTGAGATCTGTACAGAACCGTTACAACGCAAATAAAGAGATATTTCTTTCAAATAAAGCAAAAACTGGGTTAAAACTTTTTAAAATCATTGCCAAGCTCAACGACACCGGCTCAAATTCACGTAAAAATTTTCGTTTTGCAGCTCCAATCGTTTATTTGCACTGCGTCATTTTGCTTTTAAAGTGAAAGCAGCGAGAGGCGCTCGAAAATTTTTCGGGAAAAATTACGAGCGCGAAACTGCAGAAATCCGCGCGCGCTGTTGATTATACTGAAAAACACCCGAGATTCGTATCTTAAGAACCGTTTTATATATATTTCAATGGCAATTTCGCCTGAGCCCTCAATTTGTGTAATTTAATGACAATCACCAGGCTCCGAAGTTCAATAAGTATCTCACATTTTTCATAATTACGCAAGAACTCTCTTCGCTGCGCTCGTTTTAAATTGTAATTTAATTAAAGCACGTAATTTCGACAGTATCGCATAAACAAGGACGATATTAAATCAAGAGTTTTGCGAATTAAAGAGTCTTCGATTGTTTCAATCGAAGCGTTACGCAATACCGATTTCCAGTATCCGCCAGACTTTTCAGACTTTTCGTCACGGACAGCTAAACGTAAACAATTTTCGTCCAAGAAAAGCAGGTCAATCAAGCCCGACCCAATCCTCAATTTGTGACAAAAAAAGCAGTACACCTTCTCAAGAGTCTAAACCACCTCGGTCCTCGACTAAAATTTCCGCAAAAAGCTGACCGATGCCGCAGCCGCACCCGGACTCGATAGCTTCGTCCCCTGGCCGTGCTAAAACACTCCTCCCCCGGCGCTTCCTTCTCTCCAGACAAAGCGAAGAAAGCGCGCCGATTGCGCAACCGGCCAGGCGTAACGATATATTAACGCTCCCGCGGCGATTAGGCCTCTAATGGAAAGGCGGGCCTCCTCCTCGGCGCCGCCGCGCGCGGATCGCCGATTTCTTCCTCGGAGCGCGGCGTCGGCGCGCGGAGAGGCTCGTCGCCAGCGTGGAGTTTCTTTCCGACTCTCCTTCGGTAAACAAGCGACGACGCGGCGTTTCTCAACCTGCTGGCGAATGCTGCCGAGAGGCTTGACAGGCTGCTGTGCGGGCATCTTCGCGAACTCTGTTTTGTACTTTGCGACTTTTTCTTCAGAGGATGAATAGGCTTGTGGAAAGTGCAGTACGGCTGTTGGTGCGGAAGGCTTCGCCGTTTGTCAGGCGTATTTTTTTATGGGATTTCGGCGACAAATTCACGCGGAAAGCTGAAAAGCAAAAACTCTGCTTTGCTAATTTATTTGCATAAAATAGAATACGCATGACAGCTGGTATGATTTTATCACTAATAATAGTAATGACGCTTCGTCAAAGAAAACTTTACCGATCTTTTCCCCAATAATTACGCACAACGACTTCCTAAAAAAAACCACCACGTTTCATAAATAATTCATGAAAATAACTAAGGCGCGTGAACTAGAAATGACTGCGCTGAAAGTATTAAGTAAGCCCGACACTTAGAGCCAGCCGCCGTTCGGTGCAAAACGGTTACGTGGCGAGCTGTTAATGAATAGGAAGTACTCGGCAAATTCGTCTAATGCCATCATTGAAAATCGACCGAGAGCGGAATGAAAGTTCGACCGGCGATTCGCGTTGTTTGCCTTGCGATCTTCAAAACGGCGGAGCTTTCTAAACTGACGCCTCTCGCGCCTTATCTCGCTTCCTCCTCGCGATCGATCGCGCACTCGGCTGTTTACGCGGATCGGCGTGTCTCCTTGCGAGAGCGGAATGCCGAGCGAAGCTCTTTATCACCCGGCGATGGACTTCCTCGCTGAAGGAATTCGGCGGTCCGCACGTATTGTCGCTCCCCTGCGCCGCGCGGACGCCGAAGAAGCTCCCGAGCGCGCGCTCGAATTATCGCCCAGACGTGACGGAGAGGACGGCAAGCCGGCGCGGTCCGCGAGGCGAGAGATTCGCCCGCTAATTGTTATTTGTCTTTGTGGCGGGGAAAAAAGCGCGCGGATCGGAGGAGAAAACCGTGGGATCGCCGTTGAGTCAATATCGGAAGTCATAGCCGGCTTTTAGAAAGTTGATTGATGAACTTTTTAGCGTTGACATTTTTTCCGCGGGGAGCGATGCGATAAGGCCGCAGCTTTGAGCTTGTACGCTTGCATAAAGTAATTAGCGAGCTTCATAAAAAAACTTTCACTTTTTCGCAACGAGCGCGACAATGGCTTAAAAAATTCGTTGCGCTGTGCACACATTTTCGCAGATTGATCGCCCCGAGGATCGAGCGATCTCGGCGTCAAATTTTAATTATATGGGCGCTCTTTTTAAATTGCGCCAAAGATTTATATTTAATTCCATTCGCACTGTGAAGTTTTTTTTTTTGCAATAGTTGTTTATGATAATCAAGTTAGCGTTAAATTTAAAAAAATTAGGTTAATGTAAATTGGAACTTAAATTTAGGTGAATTGGCGAAATAAAGAAAGGTAATAAAATTGAATGATTTTTAATTCCCGCAGAGAAACTGCCAACTTTACGGCTCTTTGTATTTTCAAATCCAGAATATAACTTTATACTTTACAGTTTCTCTTCCAGGAAACTCTTCCAAGAATATCATTTCAATTCCAATACTCTCCATCGACAATACAATAAAGAACCTTTATAATAAGCACGAAGAAAACTCCCGCCATCGCCCCGATCGCCGACGACAATAACAACTCCGACCCCGCAGCCCGAGCAGCGATTTATATCCGTTCGATTCCTCGCTCCTCGACGTCCCCGACCGATTCTCCCGGGCTGCACAGACAGAGAAGCCCAATTAACTTTGCGAACCGATCGACCGTCGGGGGTCGGCCTCCGCGCGAGAGCCTATTTACAATGCGCTCGTCGCGACGAGGAGCGAGCGTAAGGTTCTTTGATCTTTTGAAACCGCAAGTAGCGGCTTTTCGCAAAACGACCCTGAGTAAGTTCGCGACGAGTGAAAGTTTATTCGCGCCTTTTACAAAATACACACGCGCGCGCACGCGCACACAGACGCGGAGCGGCAGGCCCCGCCGTACGTAAGCCGCACGCCTACTCGGGGCCAGGCTCGAGGGTATATCTCCGCGAGCTTCGCGAACAGCTGTGAGTGACAATGCAAGCTGTAGCAGGCGGCTCTGCGCTTCGAGTCGGATTGGATTGGGGAGCGTCTTTGCCGTGCGTTCTCAGTTTTTAGCAGCGGAGCAACTGCTAGTGGGTGAAAAAGTTATTGGTCAATGCGAGATCGTTGCCTCGTTAAGCCAGATCGGATTTATGACAGTATTGTTAAATCCAATCGAGTTTTCCCCCGCGCAGTTGAGCAGTTAACGGAGGCGGCGAATTTCGGCAATTTTTGTAATTAATTTCTTGACTTATTCATTACGCGCGCGTATTCGCGCGACGGCGACGTAATGTAATGTGATTCGGTCGTAAGTGTATTTTCTCCCGGGTGGGCGAATTATTTAACATCTGCGCCCAGAAAACGTAAGAATTGTAACACCCGGCGGCGTAATCTCACAAGCAACAAGTCAACCAAGTAAATAGTTCAAGCGAATGCCGTAATTGACGCAATATTATAATTTATATAATAAGTTGACAGGACAGAGCCCATATGTAAGTGTTACCCTTATTAGATGGATTTATTCTTCATTTTTTTCAGTGCGGTAATTGCTGTTACGAATATAATAACGTGACAAAACGAAATTTTGTTTCACGCGTGTTCCACCGCGCGATTATATAATATAAGCACTATTATAGCGATTTTCGTTATAAGGATCTTTAATTTGCGCGGGATCTTTTTCTGAGGAGACAATTTGGGTCGACGCGGGAATATCTCTACACTGAGAAAAATTTTTTTGAAAAATTACTATTTTAACGGGGGCTCTACATCATGTCCGTGTGACGTGCGCCGTATGTCATGTGCGGCGTGAAAAAAAAAATGGTTGTTC
>JAWWEM010037356.1:0-14562 GCA_035582935.1 Ormyrus thymus
TTATTCACCTTTCCTACGCGAATAGAGTACTGCCTTTCTCCCCCGACAATAAAAGCTACTAAAAATTTGTGCGGGAATTAAGGGGCTTCAATAGAACGCAAGACGGTACAGCTCGATTTTCCGCTCCAATTCAGTCGCACTTGTTGCGTCCGACGAAGGAAGACGCGGAAGATGCGCTCGCGTCAAATCGATAGTCCGAGTAAAAAAATTTTCCCGCCGCTTCGCCCTCGGGTCTGCTTTTTTTTTTCGAAGTTTATTCCTCTCGTAAAGTGCACGTACACATCTATTCCGCAAAGTCGCGAGCGATACTTGAAAAGTTTTACTTTACAATAAACAGAGAGCTGAGAAGGACTTCTGCGGAAGGGGCGAGCTTCTATAAATGTAAATAAGAAGTAAATAATCCAGAGGTGCCGGAGGACTTTGGAATAAAATACGCGCAGCTGCATGCAAGAGTAAAGTTTTGAGAAAATTGCCGACCGGAGGGCCGTATTACTTATCGAGGCGCCCGACCGGGTTTTTAACTTTTCAGGAGGTCGGCCGATAATTTAACAATGCCGCGCGAGATGCTGTGCTAAACGTTCGCGCTTCTTCGACAATGCTTTCGTCAGTTTTCAGGCTGAAAATTTACTGCAACGTTTTCACGGCGTGGGTTGTTGTGATTAATTTTGAGGAGACCGCGCAAAACTAGTTTTATTATTTCAAGCTTCTAATGATAAATCGTTCGTTCTCACTTTGGAAAGCTGCTTTTTCCTGGATTTATGACGGAATGGTGCATTTCAGCCACGATATTGCAACTTCGTGATTGAATATCGCTCTCGGTTGTAAGTCACAACTGAGCTAAATTTAATTATGAACGCAATTTTCGTAAAATATTCCGCAAGCGATAACAGATTTCCGATAATTTTCTAACTCGGAATTCTCCTAGCTATAAGGAAATGACGAGTAATGAGATACTCTTATTTACAAACACTGTTGATACATCTGAAGCTTAAAATAGAAAATGTCTTTCTAATCCATTTCTGGAGGAATTCTTGGACGTTTGAATATAACCTGTACATCCTTGAAAAGACCTGCACCGCGAGGCGTCTTGCAACTAAATCGAGAATCAAGCGAGTCAAAGGCGAGGCTAAAAAATCATCGGGTTCGCGATCGTGAAAGAAAAGTCGCGCGACTGAATTGTGAGAATCAAAGGGACTAGGCGGACTCGATATATATTCAATTCCCCGCTTAAGAAGAGACGTCGGGATCGCCGTCAATTTTTAATTATAAGATTCGTCCCCTTTGCTGATCTCGACTCGTTTTTTTTTCTTTTTCTTCTTACGCGTATATATAGACTGTTCCTGTTGGGGGTCGGGGAAAAGGAGGATCGACACTTTGTTAGTTCGAAATCGATCGGGGAAAATTGCGGCGTTACAAGCACGCGCGGAAGTAATTTTTATCTCGTTAAGGCCTGCGCCGGCTGTAAAAATGCTCATGTCTACACGTGCTCGCGAATTCCGCGATGTATTTTACGATGCGCCGGCAGAGTACATAAAAACTTGCGGCGGCAATTTTTTATCAGTCGAAGATAGGGGCCTCGATGGGCATTAACGTATTATTTCAAATTCGTTTTTTTAAAAAAGTGTTTATCAGGATTTAATTTCGTAGCGAAAAAGAAAAAAGAAAAATTTCTGAATTTTATTCGCAGATTTAACCGAATATTTAAAATCACAAGCAAAATTACCTCCAGCAATTAATGCTTGATAAAAAATAAATATGAATGAAATTCATATAACGAATTAAAATTAAATTTTAAATTTAATTGTATTGTTCGTAAATGGGCGGTTTAACTGACAATTTTTCAGTATTTTAATTAAAAATCTTTAAATATTTTACTTCATACATATTCAAAAATAAAACTCCATCCATCTTGAATCTAATCGTTTAGTCCGAGTTTCCCGATGCATTATGCACAGTCGGCCGTATGTCGTTACAAAGCGAAGAATGTTGCATTTTAACGACAGCAATTTTCGCTCGAAAAGAGCCAGAGTGCTTTTAAATACATTATAAATGTTCTTGTTTAATTTTTCAGCTCACCTTTTTCTCATGTCTATCGTGTATCGGCAAATAAGTTTTTTCGCCGCGGCATCAAAATTTGTCGGGCCAAATGCGCAGTCGACCCGTTTTTAATCTTTACTTTCATTGCTTATATTTAATAAACATTAGATGATCCGAATAAACGATTAAAACATTATTGTAAAATTTATTTTCCAAAATACTGCGGGGCGCCGCGCGCAATGTACCGTTTTACATTAATCGTCGCATTAAACTTTACCTTATACACAAATTATCTTTCGCACGTATTATACGTCATTTGATAAGAGTTACAACATAAAAGGACCCCCTCCCGAGCACCTCCGCCGTACGGCCGAGAACACACAATCGCCGAGCGCCTCTCGCTTCATTAACGCCTCGCCATTCCCGATCCGGGCGAGGCTCCCCACTTGAGAAATTTAATCCGCAGAGAAATTAAATCCGAGGCGCTCCCGGTTTTTACGCGGCGGCGGGGCGGCGACAATTCGCCCGGGAAACGAGTCCGCTCCGAGTCCAGGCCGCGATGAAACTTTTAAATTCGCCGGAGCCTCTCCCGATTTGCATCGCGCTCGTCTGGCGCCTGTATAGCTCCCCCGGCCGTCCCTCCCCCCTCGGCTTCCACGTTCGGCCGCGAGTTTTATTTGGTCGAGATCGCGTGGGCAGGGAGCGGCTGCGCGCGGGACGTGTGCGTTAAGTAGTAAGAGCGCGTGACTGATAAGACATTGATTTTCGGCGCGGAACGCCGCTGCGAGGAAGGGGCGGCGGCAGGGAGGTTAAACATTTAGTTTTATTCGGGGGTCGGGATTGGGGGGGGGGGGGGGCAGGCGGCAAAATAGAAATATATGGTTTACACGTTTTTATTAATTTACCAGCGCTATCTTGCCTCGGGGTATGATTGCTGAATTTATATTAAATATCTTTGTGCCAAAATATTCTCTAATGAAGAAGAATTCGAAAAGAATTTCCGAATCCGTAGCTCCTTTGCATTTGCAGGCCGCAATGCGTACGGTAGTAAGCCTCAACAAACTTTACAGGTACTAACCAAAGACGACGCGCGTAAAACCGTGCATATTAAGCGTAAAACATGCAAGCGTCGCGTTTCCTAATCCGAGGCAGAAATTGGCTGCGAAAAATCCGACTACGGTACATACACGTCGGAGCCCGGAGCGCGTAACTTTCGCCGGTGGAACGTCCGAGGAATTAAAACCGCCGCCGAGGAGAGAGTAAAGGCGGGGCGAGCCTCGCGCTAAACTCGTCTTTATCCCGCTGCTCGCTACCCTTTTTACGCCCCGTTTAAAACGGAGCTTTAATCGAGCGACGAGCTTTCGCCGCTGCCCTGTTTTCGCCTCGGAAATTGACGCTACTCTATTTTTTCCATCATGATTGTGAATCTCTTTAGTCGAGGACTGTGGAATGAATTGTAACGCAATTCTTCCATGCTCGTAAGCTTGAGACTTAGTTAAGGGAGTTATTTTTTAAACTAGCTTCCTTGAAAACTGGCGGGAATAGCTGTCGGGAGAAGAAATTAAGCGTGTAAGCACTTTCAAAGTAATTAAATTGTGCTTGAGAAATTTGGAATTTCGTTAGTAATGAGAATTAATTTCGGCTGTATCTTTTATGTACACATTAACTTACAATTTGGATAATTAGACTTTATCTAGACGGAAAAAGAATGGAATGAGAAAGTATCATTACACTTGCTGCTAAATTAATTAATTCGAAAAAGTCTATAATTTATGATTTGACGACGTGCAATATATTCCAAAGTATTCTTGCTGCCTGAACAACAGTAGAATAGATTCGACGACAGAATAAAACCGAAAGGTCAACTTTATCAAAATTCTTAATACAACTCACGACGAAGCCGTCAATTGTTAAATCCAAAGGGAAGTGCAAAAGTAAACGCCGAAACGATCGCTCCCAGCTCCTTCCCCCGCCGAACCTCCGCGAAAAAACGAAGCCGTCGACCGAATTTCGCCCACAATCCCGAGAATCGCGCGCGATCCCCAGTTTATAAATACGCGCGAAGTCGTCTCGACAAGCCCGCGAGATAAGCGAATGCGCATGCATAATCGGCCCGAGGCGAAACGTCAGCGGGACGAGCGGCGCGCGACCTCGTCGCCGGGCGAACGCGGCCAACAGGTGGTCGGGCGCTCTTATCGAATCGGCGATTCGTCGCGGATCGGGGGGACGCGGACCTCGGCGCGTCGGCGGGGGCCGCGCGCGTATTGCCCTCCGCGTTCGGATAAGAGCCGAGTTCGTAAAAATGCATTTAAGGCACGCGAGAGAGAGAGAGAGAGGGAGGGAGGGAGATAGTGTCGACCGCCGGTCAGTCGCGACGAGTCCGGTCGTTTTTTCGCCTCGATCGAGGGACGGCTAGTCTCCGCGACGACCAGCCGCCGGCTCGGTGCGACTTTGGCTTTTTCTATGCATAAAAGGCGAGGCCTTTTTGTACGTTGCTTTGCTTTTGGTTATAAATAATTTTCAGCTTGGCTTTCAGTCGCAAATTGACTCCGAGTACATTTTAGAGCCGCTCGGAGTCGAGTCGGCGAGTCGTGAAAAGTTAATCGAAATCGAAGCCTCGACTTTATCTCGCGGCGTCCGGTCGTAAAAATGCGCGTGCCGAATGTCGTCTCTCGCGATAGAACGCAGATCTGTCGAGCACCGCTGTTTCCGCGAGCGAAAAACTCGGAATCCCCGCCTAGGCTGACGAGCTGATTTGAATGCAGGTTTACTCCGCATTTCCACGGGGGTTCCGCACAAGATGCCGCCTGTCCCTGTCCACTTTTTCCTTTCGAGCAGCGAGGACGCACAAATAAATGAATCAGAGTCCGTTCCCCCTTGAGAAGTTTCTCTCCGAAATCACGTGCGACGTTCGGACTGTTGTTGTGAATTACGAAGCTTTCGAAAAAGTTTCTCGGGAGGGGGGGGGGACAGCGGCTCGGATTAATTTTTAATGCAGTGTTGCTTTTAGGCGAATTGACGCGAAGATTCGGGTAATTTAAATCGGTGGAATTCGTTACGTGCGAGATGCAAGATTAAAGCCGGGGCGGAAATTAATTAATTGAATTGATCTCTGACAGTCGTGATGCATGTTTATTTTGACGTACTTCCGTCAATCAATAATCTGCTCGGGCATGCCGTTGAGTAATAATATTTACAAATATACGTACAAATTGTTGCTTTTCGCTAGAAGTAAAATCTATCTGTTTATTTTACCGTGAAGGTAGAGTCAATAGTGGAATGCATAAATTACAGTTCTGTTGAAAGATATAACGAATCAATAAAGGGAATAAACGAGCGTAGTAAAAAACGTGTAAAATATTACTCGTAATATATAATAATTTATATTTTACGTTGTAAAAACGTGAATCAACAAAATAAGTATGATTTATAACTAAATTATTAATTTTCAAGAAAGTACCGCATTAACCGCATTACAGCGAACCAGGAGTAAATGTCAATGACGGCATCGCTTAAATTTAAAGCCCTCTGAATTAACTATTAACATAAGTAAACACGTTAAATCCGAAGCTGCTCGCTGGCGCGAATCTGGCTAATTTGACCGTACATTCTTTTCCAGGTCAATCAAGTGCGCAACGCGAGATGAACCTCGCCAGTATATTAGCTTCGACGACCCTTATTGTCCTGGCCAACTTCACGCCTGCAATCTGCGCGACTGATCAGAGAACTGAAATGCCCATCGACCAGGATCACCTTCTGCTGATATTCCTGCTGAATCGCAAAGACTTCGATATGAAGGTTTGTGCTTTAGAAAGTTGCGTCGACGTTTTTTTGAGGATCGTTAAGGGGACACGCAGTACTTTTTAACCGCGTCTCACTTGGTTTTGTAAAAGGAATTTTGTCCCTTTTGTTGGAAATTAATTTCCACAGCCTTTGTAGTCAAGTCAAGAAGTTAATTGACTTTGAGAATACAGAGTTCTTTGATACAAACATTAAATCGATAACGTTATTTTAATTTAAAACACAATTATTTTAATTCCAAATCTAAAGAGTGGAAAAAGTTGATATGTGTCCAATATTTCTATAGGACTCTGAATTCACATCAAATGTAAAACAAAAATAAAGAGTAATTAAAGAGTAATGATAATTCACAATATTTAATTATGATCAGAAAAATAGTTAATCGGACCGAAGGCGCTCCAAGCTGTAATTAAAAATGACATTTTTTTCGGCTCGATTTAAATGAAAATACGATCCCATCACTGCTTCGCAGAAATTGCATTTGTGCGAATCCGTAAAATATGACGAGAAAGTATACGTTATCCAAACTTTATACATTACGGTGCGTTGTCGCTCCTACTGGATGCGAGCTTGGTCAGACACTTCATACATACAAATGTGGGAAACGTAATTTCTTGGAATGTCATTCCACTTTTTATAATTTCATACGCCGACTGTACAGTCTTTCCAAAAAACTTTTTTTTTTTATTTTACTTATTTAATGTCGCATTTCCCTTTTGGATATTAGCCACAGGATTAACTATATTCAGTGTTACCTTTTCACGTCACTTTCACTCTTCTCAGGTGTAGTATCAGAATCCTTTAAAAACGTTAGTCGCTGCTTACCGTATACGATCCAGATCAGGCAGTGTTCCTCGTTCTAAAATACACGTTAACAGCGTTAAAGGGGATAAATTCCTTCGCGCCCGAGCACGAAATCAACGTGCAAACGCAAAACGATCGAGAAACTAATCGGCGAAACCTGTCGTTCCTTGCAGACCAAGCCGATAGAGGAGGCGGCCGCGCTCGAGTACTCGACGCTGCCGCTGGAGGGCGGCCGTCGCTCCGGCCTGACCCGCGACAAGCGGATCGGCTCGCTGTCGATCGTCGACTCGGTGGACGTGCTGCGCGAGCGGGTCCTCCTCGAGCTCGCGCGACGCAAGGCAATGGAGGACCAGATGCAGATGGACCAGAACCGGCGCGTCCTCAACAACCTCGGCAAGCGCTCCAGTCCACCGCTCGCCTACTACCGGGATCACCGATCGCCCAGGAAAAAGAGGCTGCAGCCCGCCGCCGCTCCGATGCACTGAGCGGGGATGTTTATCTCCGCTCGCACCTTCTGTTCGTTTGCCCCGCCTGGCGCCCGCTTCTGTCCTATCCAAAGCATTACCGTTTCAGTATTCCTAGGGAGTTTTTATCGAGGGATGAGCTTTAGATTTATCTGTTTTTCTTTTCCGTTTCAGTGTCGTGTACATAGAATGAAGAGTGTGGGAGAAAGAGAGAGAGAGAGAGAGAGAGACAGAATAATGCGGAGAAAGTTATATTTGTGCGGTGTAAATATTATTGGTTGTCGTTGTTGAGGAATTATTTTCGAGAATACACGGTTCATTTGCGCGACTACGGTGCTCTTGTAAAATAATTTCAACGTGCACGTATTTATTTTAGGTAATTTGTGTTTCCTATTAATTTTTAATAAGAAGCTGAGACTGAATCTTGACATTCAATTAATACAACAAGAACCATCGATCTTTAGGTAATAATTTAGTCTTATTGTTTACAGTGCTGTCGGAACATTATTTATACGGTATAGAACATTCGCTTGGAGAAAAGAACAAGACGTCGCAAGTATTTTTTATTAAATTTTCTTAGTTGTATAGTAATAAAGCCTTTATTCTACAAATGAGAACAGAACTTGAAATAGACTAACATAAAGTAGTGAATAATCAAATCAAACAGTATGGCCATATATTACACACATTCGTGGAAGTGTAAAAAGCACTCGAGCTAAAGACTTAACAGCACCCAATTGAATGAAAAACTTGCGTTCCTCGTCCGCAGCTCAAACGGCTACTAGAACACGCACATCTGTAAATATTATTTTCTTCAATCCCGCTGCGCCGTCGCGCCAGCGGCGACTTTCGAAGCACCGACTCTTGTGAGAATTTCCTAACTTCCCGGCTGCGGTCCGTTTGATTTCCGAGTTTAAATAAGACTTCGCACGATGTGTCCCGGCGATGCTTTATCGTGCAATTCTCTGTCGCAATTTCGTCTTTGTGCGCCGGCGCTTTCGCATCGATGTGTCGCGCGACGTTTTCTCGCCCAATGCGGAGGGCTCGAGCTGTTTTTTTAAACAAGTTTGGGAAACTCCTGCATTCGCGAAATCCGTCGACGCGGAAATTAACGAGTTTGAAATACGCTCGTGATATTTTTCAAAGTTGGACATTGGTAATAAGCGGTTTGCCTCTATTAATATTTGCAGTATATTTTATT
Organism: Ormyrus thymus; assembly: GCA_035582935.1. Lineage (NCBI taxonomy): Eukaryota > Metazoa > Arthropoda > Insecta > Hymenoptera > Ormyridae > Ormyrus > Ormyrus thymus. Next base: position 8,308 of record JAWWEM010037356.1, read on the forward strand.
ATCGATGTACCGCGAGTTCAGCACTATAACATGTATTTTTACTCGATTTATTGATTGGAATAAAATTTGTTTCATTTGTTAAGCAGTCATAATTTATAAATTTTTGAGATCTAATAATTAAGGAAATGTGAATTTTCCGAAGTAAAAATTGTAATCTGTAACTGCACCTCTCCCAATAGATTAATCCGTAAAGAAAGAATAATGATTTTTCAGCTGAATGTAAAGTCATTAAAATAGTTCATCTTCCTAACACTGATTCTTAGTATTAATTTTTTCTTAGAATAAAACTGTTTCTTTGTTGAAAATGTGATCGCACATTGAACTAATAAAACACCTACTTAGAATGCAAAAACAAAAATATTTTTATTTATTCAATTGTAGGTCGACATTCAATGTAATTAAATTCTGCAAATTTAATTACGTAGAAGTTAGAATAATGTACAAAATATATAATTGCATGATTAATTATTATTATACAAATACCTCCTAAAATTATCTATGGTGTAGATTTGACGATTATGATTGGCAGCCTCATTCATCGCTTTCACTGTTCGTATTTATGAATCTTTAAACGTTTGGAAGAATATTATCTGCAATTATAATCTTATTTGTAGAATTAAAAGATGCCTATATATATATGTAACAGTTACAAAAATAAATATATTTTATAATAAAACGAAAAAGAATTTTTGCTTTTAACCGCCACAAAACAACTAATGAAAAAGGCACAGCAGCAAACTATTTTTAGTATTATACAAATTTTGTAACTGTTGCATTAATTCTAGATGTTTACAGCAGCACTTAAGTTTTGTAATGGAGTAACAGAATAATTTTTGCTCTTGTAAACATGGCATTTTAATAAATTATTTCTCACACAATAAAAAAAAAAATGATGTCCATTACTGCTACTTATTACTTGTGATCTTTGGACAGTGAGACAATCGACGTTAAAATCAAATTTGGTGACATATTTTTGATCGCATTATTTATCGTAACAAATTATACTGTTATTCTAACAAACTTAGTATCTTACATAATATAATTGTGAAAAAAATTACATGCAGAAATAAGTATTTTGTAAATGGTTACACGTAAAAAATGCTTATATGAATATATTTTTGTTGTCAACCTAGAGAATCCTTTGTAAAGCTTGATATATATTATCATTAAATTTAAAATATTCTTCGTTTACCTAAATACATTGTATAATATATCTGTGCTTACGAGAAATCGCTGCTCGGGCGTCTTGATCGTACTTTTTAACTTACAAATTAGGAACAAGCAGCAGGCAGCCACTTTCGAATTAATTTAAATCGAAATTTCCAAATGCAGTCCGCGAGCGCAAAGTAGAAAGCCAGATTTTATTCAAATGTGCGTGAAAACGCCCGATCGAGCGATTGCCTGGAAAGGTGTTAAAAAAACAGTGAAATATGTATTTTATCAATTCTGTTGTGCAATTACGAATACATTATACATTGTTTAACGCGATGTATCGATCAGACATATATAAAAATATAACATTATGAATAACATGGAAATAAATAAGAGTTATTCCTTGGAGTTTGAAATTAATCTATGCAGTGCCTCCGACGTTTTACGTTTGATTAGCAGTGCCATCTATTAGGTATGCAGTGAAGCTATTTTATATATATATATATATAAATATTGTTTATTATACGTAATAGAGACGAATCAATTATTTTTTAATTAAAAAGTTGGAAATCAATATGAAGACGTAGAATTTTAATTATTTAAATGGAATGTGCACAATTCTATATAATACATCATAAAGTTTGAAAAAACTTTACGACGTGGCAGTAAATGTTGCTACAAACTTTTAATCAAATATTATTAAAATTTTATAAAACATAAACAAGTTTTGCAGATAAATGTTTTCACTGAGCATCAGAAGGTAAAATCGAAGTCTCTGTCGCAGCGTCGACTTTTCTGGACTTGACCCATTCAAACGCAGTAGATAAAACAGATAGAGGAGAAATTTTAAGCCTGTAGATGGAAGCAGTATATATAATTGTCTTCGAAAATTTTGCAAAAAAATATTACAGTAAAATTAACTGCATCTGTGAAGTAGTCGAGCAATTCTGGACTCATTAAAATATTGTTTCAGGACCTTTCAATCCTCAATTACAAAAATTTAAAATACGTCAAACTAAGAATGGCAATCTAAAATTCTGATAATTGAAATAAAATCAAAATACTATTGAGAATTTATCTAAATAAACTTCTAATAAGCTTTCTATTTTTATAAATTAGATTTACAGTGCAGATAAAAATAAGGAAAATAATCATCGAGAATACCTTCAAACTTCTGCGCTCTTATATGAAGATTTAAGTGTTCTCTTAAATTTAAAATACATCCGAAAGTGTGCGATAAGGTAAGTTATGAAAATCTCATCTTTTTACCATAATTTTAAAAAAGAATTCCTTTATTAATAAACAGAGCTTTTAATAAAAGTGGATCGAGTTTCTTCGAAAATTTACCTGATATTAAAAGTAAATTTATCGTATCAATTTATTAAAATTATATAAATTTATTAATTAGAAATTTCATCTTTAGTAATTACTTATTATTACACAACAGACATTACTACTTGTACGAAAGCCATACTAAAAATATACCTTATTTTTATAAGAAACTGCCACTGTTCCCGTTATTTAACTCGCAGTAATTAATAATTGCACTGCTCTGCTGCAAGATTTGTCAGGATAAAAATTTTTCAGAAGAAAAGCAATTTATTTTAATGGGAGAAATAAAAAAAACTAACAATCCCTAAATTTAGAGAGTCATTACGTAAATTCGTCCACACTCTTTGCCAAATTATACCAAATACTCGATAAACGGGGGGGAAAAAAAACCGCGCAAAGTGCACGCTCTTACACTCGTATCAGATTCATTAGCCAAAATAAGCCAGTCAAGGCTCTTTCTTATACAGAGCATGTAATTCGTCCATGAAATTTTTTAATCTCGCGTTAAAAACAAAAAGAACAACGGCCAGCTTTCCGGCTCCGTCGATCGACGCGCACGGCAAAATCCGTCGGCTCGTTCGCCCTCCCCATTCATTTGACGACGCGACGATAATTTAGTATACGAGCTGCCTAATTAATTAAGCGTCCCTTTCAGAATTCGCAGGCTCCTCGGGAAATTGTGTGCCCCCCCACCCACGCAGACACGCGCGGCCGCGTGTAAACGAGCTCGGAGCAGAAGGTGCGACGTAATCGGCGAGCTCGAATAAGTCGTGAAACGCAAGGAAAGTAGATTAAAGACACGCCATCGGAAGCGGGACCGTTTGCGCGCATTAGCAAAATCAAGTTCCGCTCTCCATTCTCTCGCCTTCCTCGAGGCTTCCTTTTCTTGCGCCGATCGACGCCGCGCGCTCGGCTATTCCGGATTCCCTCTCTCTCTCTCTTCCCTTTCTTCGGCGGGCCTTCGTTTTTTCCTTTCCACGCGTGCATTTGTTCCTTTGTCGAGCGGTCGCGCGCGCGATTACGCAATTACTCGCGCGCCACGACGGGAAAAGGACAGGTTTCGCACATTGTTCGCGGCCGTTTATTTTTAATGGTCGCTCGGACGTGCCGCGTGTTCGGAACTAGGCGACTTCTCGCATAATGCGAATGGCAAATGTAACCAAGTGTAATGGATCCTTGCAACGCGAGCCTCCGGGTCTTTTATGAGCCGCGCGTACGAAAAATTGCCGCGGAGGCGAACGTAATTACCGTCGTCGGAGGCGGTCTGCCTCGATGCGAATTAGGCGACGGGGGACGGAGGGCTTGGCGATATCGAAATCACGGCCGAGGAGGTTGGACGCGGGACTCCCTCTTCGGCTGCGAGTTCAAAAATATCGACTTTGCAATTTCGCGATGCGCGACGGTGGCTGACGGCTGAAAAATGTTCTGCAAATGTATGCAGTCGCTTCTTTCATTGCCGTTTCGTGCTTTTACGTCCGCGTCTCAAAGCAGTCGGTATTGAATTTTGTCTACTTCCGCGACATTGGATAATCGAGCAATTTTAATCTCTCGTCTTTGCGTGCAGAAATCACTAGATGAAATATACGTTACTTTCGGCAGCAGTACAAACCTTTTTAATTCAATGCTCAGTACATCTCTCGCAACAAGACGCTTCACGCGAACGAACGCCTAATATATAGCAGTGCGACATCAAGCGCACACTTCCTCGGTGAAAAACCCCCCCGCTAGGGCCCCGATAAACGACGAGAGAAATTCACAATGGCTTCGGCATCTCCGTCGGGCATCAGCCGTCATTTCGAAAATACTCGCCGCGCGCACGTCAAGCGCGAGCGTGTGCGTTGTACAAGCGGGAACGAGCGCGAGCACAGTCGCGCCTGGAATTTTGCAATTAAATTTTCAACTTTTTCCCTCCCTCTCTCTCTCCGCCTTCGTCCCCGCGCGCCTGTCACATTGCTGCGAAAATGGTGATTCGACGCGGCGGCTGTACGCGGAATGCCGAGTGACTGATCGCGGCCCTCGTCGTCGGCTGCGACCGCGGAAAAGAGAAAATCTTTTTTTTTCCTTTTTGTTCGTTTTTTTTTTGGTTTCAGGGGATTTTTTCGCGTTTCGCATTTCGTTCATCGAATGAAAGTCACCGCTGACAAGTGTGTACGCCGGGAGATTTTCGTTTGATCGCGCGGCGCGATATTGATTTTGTGCTCGCGCAAAAGAAAATGAGGAGGAAAATTCTGCTTCTCATTATGCTCCCTCGAGGAAAGAGATTCTTTTGTAAATATTGAAATCGGGACGTTTTTCAGCTTAAAAAAGCTCCTTTAACGATAAGAAAAAAAAGAAAATATCGCCTTTCCCCCTCGGAGGAAGGTGGCTTCGCCGAAGAGAACCCCGGGACTTTATCCTCGTTAAAAACAGAGGGCCGCCAACTCGGCGGGCGTACCCGCTCACTCGGAATCTCGTCGGGGAATAAATCAAAACCCTCGACGCGCAGGTCGCCGTCGGGCCTTCCGCCCCGAACAAATAGAATCCCGCCGTTTAATTAGCGCGGTTAGATTAATAACCGGCGCGCGGTCATTCGAGGAGGGAAGGGCTGACGCGAAGGAATCGTTTCGCGCGCCACTTAACGCTCGGATATATCGTCGGTCGGGGCCGTTTGCTTAGGCGCGGGTTTATACATTCGAGAATTGAATGTTTCGCGCAAACAAGCCGAGAGACGATTAAAATCGGCCGTTTTTCCTCTCCCTGGCCGCGCCGGAAAACTGCGCCCTTCTTCCTGCGCACTTTCTCCCTAATCTTTTTAATGATACGTCATCGAAGGTTCGGCGGTGAAGGACTTTGAAAATGTACACGTGACTTGTGCTGATTAGTGAAATATTACAATGATACATTACTGAGAACTATTAAGTTTTACTTTCCTAACGAGACGCATGACAATGATTACAGTACAATATACGATAATAATACACAAAGTTCAGATGCTCTTCGTCAAATTAGTACGATATTAATAATACACGCACGGAGAAAAAGTCTGAGTAAAAATTACTGTACTGTTTAGAAAAGCGAGCACAGACTGCAAAAGCCCAAAAAATTACCATACTTTTTAGTAAATTTTAATCAAATTTAGGTGAAAATTCGTGTAATTTTATTAAATGTTTCTCAAATTTCAGTAAAATTTACTAAAAAGTATGGTAATTTTTTGGGTTTTGACAGTCTGTGCTTGCATTACCAGAAAATCTAGTCATTTTTATTGAAATATTTGTATTTTTTACTGAAATATTTCTCTCCGTGCACAATTGGCTCAAATCCTCTTCGTCAAATTAATAACTGTGTTGAACGCTACTACAAGAATTCGCGTGTTTACATTGAATGAAACTCCGAAATAACAACATCGAAACCTACTTGTACACAGAAAACCAAAGTCAAATTCAGAAATTTATCTACACTGATTTGATTGCGGTCTATTCGATTTCGTTAAAGCAGCTCTAACCCAATTCTCTTTCAAAGAAGCCGTTTTTAATAAAAGCCCGCAAATAGAAAAAGGATCCCACCTAAATAGAAATCCCATCTCGTTTTCTTATTGCTGAAAGTTCCCATCTGAAAATACTGATTCCCCCGTCGACGGCGGCGGCGGCAAAAAACCATTAGAATTTCCCTCGCTTCCAATATCCCCCGGCCTCTCGGCTATAACCCGCTGCTCCTCTCGCGAAACTTGCGCGAAATTGCATCATCGGCGAGCTGCAGCAACAGCGTCCCCTCCCCCCCCCCCCCCGGCGGGGC
>JAWWEM010037409.1:0-14540 GCA_035582935.1 Ormyrus thymus
GACCTCAAGGTCATGGTCAAAGTCACCATCATTTGTCCCCCTCCGAACCCTACAACTTTTGTCTTTAAAGTTTTTTTTTATCTCCCTTACTTTCCGAGATATTTGGGTGAGGCGATTAAAATGGTCCACCTTGTATATATGCAATGGGACTGTCTGTAGGAGCGAATGCACATGCGCTCAAAAGAAGGATGAGTTGCACGTCACAATATCCGACCGCAAAGCGCAGAAAGCGGCTCGAAAAGGAAGAATGGCTCGAAGACAGTACCAAATGGAAGTTTTGGAGGCTGTCGAGGTAGTGGAGGGTTTATTGTATGTACCTGAAATAGACGACTCAGGGCAAGTTAAAAAAAAATGTTTGTTACTATGTAAGGGTAAATCGATTTCAATCCCCGATGTCTCATTTCCATCCTTTACACCGTACTACTATAATCTACAATATTTCGCTATAATTTTTAGTAATTAATTTTCAACAAGGCAATATTCTGAATATTTTGGGTATAACTTAAGTACTTGGTAAGATAACATGGAAATTTTTATAGTTACTTCTGTCTTCTTCACATAATCTTACACTCTTAAGAATTGTTTGCATATTCTATGTACACAATGAAGTTTCTTTTAAATTTTCACCTCAGTAATACAAATATAAAAGACAACATTATCTAAAAACTATGGTTCTACGTGGGTCCATATCAAAACTATCAATAAAATCTACTTTTGCCGTTCCTTGCATAAATCATTGATTTCATTGACTAAGCGCGTTCGTAAATGTAAGGAGACAATACTGTATGTGGTAATAGTAAAAGTTATAAAAGAAGAAGACAATTTATAATTTTTGAAAAACCAAATACCCATAATCTTCTATTTTTGCCTATTTTTGTGTATTAGAATTTCTTAGAATAATTTTCATAATTAATATTTTTTAAGAATTTATTAAAATTTATTAGGTTTTGTAACATTGACTACGGGTAAAATATAATAATAAAATATACCTTCTCTTCGCATGCCCATCTTAAGGCACTTTTTAAGTCGACAATATTGACATTGATTTCTATGATGTTGATCAATAGGGCAATTACGGTTACCTCTACAAGTATATGTTAAATTCCTTCTGACACTCCGTTTAAAAAAACTTTTGCAGCCTAAAACAAAGACAAATAAAGCATTTTTTCTACAAAATGTAAATTTATATTGAATTGCATACTTAAGCAAAAATATTGCATATTACAGACTTTTATACGATTTAGAAAACTAAATAATATAACAAACATTCTTTAAATGAAAATATTGATCATTTTACTAGAAACATAATTTAATAGTTAAGAAAATGAAAGACAAGTTACTTAATTCATTAAGTTTTCTAAAGAACATAAGATTATTAAAATGAACTAGTTGTTGGATTTATAAATAATTTATAAATTGATAAAAAACTACGTGAATTTTTTTATTCAAATCAATGAATTCAATAATTAGTATCATTCTAACATGCTTCGGTTCTGGTTGAGATATAATAGTTTAATAGCCACCTAAATTCAGAATAATAATATTTAATATTTATTTTATAATTGTTTCAATATTCACTGTCATTTAATCGGTCGATTTTTTAAAAAAATGCAATGGAATAAAAGTATCAATAACTAGTTATTGTCAATGAATATACATCGCGTTTAATAATTTTTTACCTTTCATAATATAGTACTTTTCGTACCTAGGCGATAAACTAGAACTTTACGATCGGGCGGAGGGAGTAACGTACGAGAACCTACGAGACAGGTCTGCGGATCGTTATTTCTTTCTGCGAGACCTTTTTACGACCCAAAAACAGTCCGTAAAGTCGGACTTTACGGATACGAATACAATGTATAAAATAATAATATAAACACAAAAGCAAATGAAATAGAATGTTCATTGACAAAACCATCGTATTTCTACGTATTTTGTTCCGCTGAATCTAAATCCGGTGTCGGTTTAGCCGTGCCATGTCAGGTTCCGAATTCGGCGTCAGTCTAACAATATTACGTCAGCTTCTAGGGCATTTAAGGTCAAATTGCAAAAAAATGCGTGAGTAGGAATGTATGGGTTTCATCCCTTACGAAAAATATTATAGTACGATTTACTAGAATAATTATAATTAACTGTAATATTTTCACACTGTTATAGTCTATTACGGAAAACTATAGTGTAGAACTGACTGTAATAGATTGCTATAATGAATAATATAAGTAAACTATAGGGAAAACTATACGGAAAACTATAGTGTAGAACTGACTATAGTAGATTGCTATAGTAAACAATATAAGTAAACTGTAGTAAGGTGGAAAAATTTAATAATTTAACTATAATCTTACTATAATAAATTATAATTTAACTATGGTTTCTAATATAGTCACGTATTATAATTTTTTTCGTAAGGGATTATTGGAAAATAGCACAAACAAGAAGTGATGGTAAGGTATGCCCTCCCACACAGCACGAAATATTGCTGCAAGGTTTCACAAGGTTTTAGTAAACGTTTGAAATCTTGCAGCAATATTTTGTGCTGTGTGGGTTGAGACTCATTGTAGTAAAAACCTGATGGTAATATTGTCAATCATCACAAACATCATGATCTTTTGCTTTTTCTTATTTTTTTGTCTTCAAATGTGTAGTAAACATCAATATGCAGTTTAATATACGTCATTTTCATCTATATCACATCGCCCCTGGTATCGATCGTATCCTCATTCCATTTCTTTGATATCTTAGTGAAACCGTTCTCCTTCGTTTTCACTATATTCTCCAAGATTCTGTGGAAAGTATTCTAAGTGTAAATGGAGAAAGTACAGCTTGTAGTTTATCTATCATTTGTCATTTTAAAGCAAGTCATCAACTGATTTCCTGCAGTCCTCGCCTTTGTAAATACCTAAAAAGATTTCTATCACATCCTTGAAATTAATCCATGATGGATTTTCTTCATGTTTCATTGAATTAACAAATGTTTGATCTCTTAACATTGTACGGATTTGGGGCCCGTCAAATACACCTTCTTCTAACTGAGCGTTTGATGTTCCTGAAAATTTCATTTTCAAGTACGAGAAACATTAACCTTTTCATTCAACGTTTTCACAAATTGTTTCAGAAAAGAGATATGCCCTTTTACTTTATAATTCTAATATCTCTCTTAAATTTTAAGATATCATAATAACGTTTTATCAAGATATATTAATTGATTAATAAATTCAGATAAACAGTTTTACGGAAAAAGGTCATATCTCGAAAAGTGCTCTTATTCCTAAGAACTCTTCATGCATTCTTTACTCAGCGAATTAGAGATTGATAGAACGTTTGAGGTCTAGAGTGAAGGAATGGACGAAATCTATAATGAATATGTGTCGGCGGAACAAGAAAATAAGAAGGGAGAATTTGATCAGAAAGACGGTCTCCAAATTCGTACACTGTTAAGAGATCAAACATTTGTTGATACAATGAGCAATGAAGAAAATGCAGCATGCATTAGTTTCAAAGATGTGGTAGAAATCTTTTTAGGTATTTTTTAGGTATTTACAAAAGCGAGAACTACAAAAAATCGGTTGATGACTTGCTTTAAAATTACAAACGATTCAACTGCTTGATGAACTACCAAGCTACACGTTCTCCATTCACACTTACTTACAAGGAGAACACATGACATTCGGGTCATGGTTTCACTTGAAACTCACACAGACTCATCGATGGCACATACAAAGATGACATGTGTAGCCACAGGGCCTAACGCTGTCTTCATCCTGAGAAATGCGTGAGTTTGGCTCTCGTCGCAGTCAAATTCCATTGCTAGACGTCCAAAGTGCCTCCACTTCCTAGATAATATTAAAGTACATTATAATTAACACAGATATAGCTTATAATAACAAAACTTCAATTCTATAGAAAAAAATTTTCAAGCTTTATATGAAAATTGACGTTATTTCTAAAAATAACATCAATTTCCAAAACTTTTCATAAAATATTTGTACTTTTTTATACAAAATATGTTTATCGTCTTTAATAATAATGTGTGTATAAGTAATACACTTATTAGTAACACATTTTGTTTTTAAAATTTTATTTATTAATTCTTAAGGACATATAGTCCACAATAATCTTAAAAATTGACGCTTATTTTATTGTACTTACCACTCTGGTCATACAATAATGCTTTGCTCTCTTACATAAATAAATGCTGTTACCTTATACTTGCTGGACCTGACAGCTACCTGAAAAATTAACATAAAACTTGTATTATCAAAATAATTTTTTTGAATAGGTTATATTTAATCCTTTAACTCCCATAAGGTTTTGGCCAATAGCAGAAATATGTATATGATTTTAGCAGTTTTTACGATCGCTGAATCCAAATCTTCCATCAGTTTTGCAAAATGAATTTGCTTAAACAATTTGTTTAAACAAATTATTGCAAAAAAATTTTTTTTTGAAAAAACGACTTCTAATTAGGATTCTACTAGAAAAAATAGGTCCAGTATGTATGTTTCTTTTTTTTTCAATTTTGTTATTAACAAATTGAAAGTTAAATAATTTTTTAATTTGTATAAACCTGTTAACTCCCATAAGAAAACGATAAATGATATACCTATGACATATGTCAACTAAGGGGTTTTGATAGGCGCTGAATCCGAATTTCCCATCAGTTTTTCAAAATTAATTTGTTTAAACAATTTGTTTAATTATAAATTAATTTGTTAATAATCAAAGGTTTTTGAATATACAAAAATACATACTAGACGTACTTTTTCCGTAGAATCCCAATTTGAAGTTGGTTTTGCAAAAAAAAATTTTTGCAATAATTTGTTTAAACAAATTGTTTAAACAAATTAATTTTGCAAAACTGGTGGCAGATTTGGATTTAGCGATGGTCGAAACCACTATAATCATATACATATTATTTGTGCTATTGGCCAAAACCTTATGGAAGTTAAAGGGTTAAAAATGTAATATTTATCTGACACTTCTTATTTCTTTATTGAAAATAAGAAGGTCAGTTTCTTCAATTTCTTCGTTGAAAATAAGAAGGAAGTCAAGTTGTATCCAATAATCTTTTCTTATAATTGTGGTTTTACATTTTCAAATATAAACTATTCAAAAACATTATTTTCATAATATAAGTACCTGATTCTTTCTTTTTATGTTAATTTTTCAGGTAGCTGTCAGGTTCAGTAAGTACAAGGTGTCAACATATATTTATGTAAGAGCGCAAAGCATTATTGAATGACCAGAGTAGTAAGTACAATAAAATAAGCGTAAATTTTTAATATTATTGTGGGCTATATATCCTTAAGAATTAATAAATAAAATTTTAAACACAAAATATGTTTCTAATAAGTGTATTATTTATATACATATTATTAATAAAGATATGTAAACTAATATTACTTTTTAGAAATAACGACAATTTTTATACAAAGCTTGTAAATATTTGTCTATAGAATTGAAATGTTGTTATTATAAGGTATAAGTGTGTTAATTATAGTATATTTTAATATTATCTAGGTAGTAGAGGCAATTTAGAGGTCTAGAAATGGAATTTGACTGTGACGAAAGTCAAACTCATGATCAGTTGAGAACTTGGACGAAGAGGATATATCTCATGATTAAGATAGCGTTACGCCCTGTGGCTGCACATATCATCTCTATATGTGCCATCGATGAGTCTTTGTGAGTTTCAAGTGAATCCATGACCCGAATGTTGTTGTTCTCCTTCTTAGAATACTTTCTACAGAATCTTGGAGATTATGGTGAAGAAAAAGGGGGACAATTTCACCGAGATATCAAAGAAATTGGCACGAAGATACCAGGGTCGATGGGATATATAGATATAGATATTATAGAAGTTAAGAAGAAAAAGTAGTGAACATGGAAGAAAGAGAAAACGTAATCCACGACACAGATCATTGGAAGACAAAAGTATAATAAAAATACAATATTACCAAGACAATATTACCATCAGGTCTTTACTACATTGGGTCCTCAGGGCATACCTTGCCCTAACCTCCTTTTTATGCTATTTTCCAAACACGAAACCCATACTCTCTTACTCTATTCTATACTTGAATAGTTATCGTTCCTACTACTTTCATAAACTTTCATTAAACTTTCATAATATTATTTAAAGAATTTAAATTGCAAAAAAGAGGTCAAAATTTTCAAATGTCCGCCATTTTTTTTATAAAATCACCTAATAATAGTAGGGACAATGGCGATAAGTATACCTTTTAATAATCAATTTGATTTTCTTGTTTCAGACGCATTGAACTTGAGTTATCATGTCAACCGTTTTTAAGTAGGGTCAACTTCAGGCAGCCGTAGTAGCAAAAATTATGATAACACAAAAAAAAAGAAATTTCATGTTATTGTATAAAACGTCAACTTTTATATATTCAAATATTGTTTTAATAAAATTGATTTTAGTAGGAAAAAAAATTCTTCAAAATAAGCTCCGAGATAGGGCACTACCGCCCTAATGGGAAACATGTTCTGATTTTCCAGCTTAAGATCTATTCAACCCAGTTGAAAGTCTGACAAAACATCGCTTTGCATTTAAAGATTTTAATTTGCCGTTTTCTTCTCTGGTCGTAATTCCCCGACTGTCCTCTGCAGGCCTACTATTTTAATGTAAGCAATGTATAATGACTAAAACAAAAGGTAATTAAATATTAACCATTTTTGAAGATGTTAAATATTAGCCGCAGAGCACAACGGAGAAATGAATTTGACAAACACTTAATTACGTTAGTTATAAATGTTTATTATTAACTTAAGAGGACCCGTCTAATAACTCTCTAATCTAATCTAATTAATACAAACGAAACTTATAATTAGTTGTTGAAAGTTGTTTAATATAAACGAAAACATGTCCGGTCCCTTGGAAGGAGTTTTATGCACTGCCTGGAAGGGGAGAGACGGTCGCGCTCGATCGTCACGCCAAAGCTTTTTAATTATGAAAGGAGCGAAGAGAGGGCAGCGCCTGTGCTTATATCCAACACTCCCTCTCACACGGTCTGTCCTCCGCAGCTTCTGCTTCTCTCTCCTTTCATCTAAGACTTAGGATCTGAAATCATAAATGTTATAAGATTTAAATGCAATCACTTAAAATTAATGAAGATAACTTCTTATGAAGTTCAAAAGACAAAGGTTTTGTAAATATGTCTGCAAGTTGATCTTTTGATGAGATCCAAGAGATTCTAATAAGATTTCTGCCCTCGCACTCTTTAACATAGTGATCTTTAGTCGAGATTACATGTCTGAGTTTGTTGCTGCAGCTGATTTTTGCACTCTGGATTGCTGCATTATTATCGCACCACAAGAACACGGGTAGAAAACTTTTATCTAATATCAACACTAACGAGTTATGTAAGGATACTAACTATTGTCATACTTCATTCATCAATACGCATTCAGCCTGACACGTCGATAGAGAAACGCATCGTTGCCTGTGAGTTTTCCAGGCTACAGAATTCCCGAATAATTTTATGATGTATCCAGTTATTGTGAGAGCTCCTTTGGCATTTGCAAAGCTAGCATCTGAAAACACTTCGAAATTTTCTGTCTAGTCTAACAGTGTTTGCCAGATATAGTAATGAGCCTACTGCCTCTCTATATGGAAAATTTTCCATACATCGATTTTCATGCCGTCTTCAATTATTTTTTTCTCTTTTTAGTCTCTCTCCACTTGATTAGATGTCATCGTTTTATTTGTATTATCTCTCTCTATCTTATTCCAAGGAAGCTCCTAGGATCGTTTAAATCTTTCATTTCAGATTCGATTGTCAATTGATTTCTAATCTCTTCCTATTTCATTATGAGGTAGTTTGCTCTAAGCATGTAATTTACGTACAGCAGCAGAATAAGGGGTTATCATCTTCTCTCCAAGTAAATAGATAATTGATTTACAATTATAATCTGTTGGTCCAGCTTTTTTAGCTACCTTGGTATAACGCTTGTTCCATCGGTTAGATTAGATTTTCAAGCGGTACCCTTTTGATTTTACAGACTTTTTCTCTTTGAATTTTATCAAATGCATAGATACTGCGTCGGGAACTTCAAATATTTCCTCGTCAATTTTCCAATACGGAATGTCGTTTTGCACTTCTAGTTTTTTTATCTCAAGATCGTGTTTAATTGTGACTACCAAGCCGGTCCTTGCCATCTGCATACGTGGCACTTTCAACTTCATGTTGTCATCTGCGCCAATTTTTTTTTTCAAAATCCATCTCCAATCAATAACTTTAATCTTGCATCTATTCATTGAATCTATTTATTTACTATCGCCCTTTCGTATTGTATCAAGAGTATCAATCTCATCCAGGATTATCGTGTAAATTATCTTAATTCAGTACAGCTGATTTCACATACAATTAACTCGCTTCTTGAATTTTGTTTTCCCTTCATTATCTTGCTTCCTTTTAATAATCCATTGATAATAATGGGTTTCTGTCACTCTTCAATACTGGTCTATCAACAATTTCTTACACTTCATTCTCATCCAGTGATCTCAATTACTCGCCAATTTCTTCTCTCTTTCTGTTTTCTGGCGCGAGAACATAGTTATTATACATGTCCACTATTTTCTTTCTTTCTTTATTTTCTTCAGGAGCGATGACGTTGTGGCGTTTAAATGAACCTAGATTTTCCTCCAATACAGGCAAATGTGAACGAGAAGTTCTATGCATCAACAAATCAACCGCGATATTGCTGCATTTTGTAATTATAATTTTGACAATTTTATCAGCTGCTTCGGCTGCACCGTTACTTGAAGAGACCTGAGGTAAGCTCATAATAAAGGTAATTTTTCATTGATTTATTATTCTTTCTTCGGTCAATTTTTTAGGAACACATATTTCAAAATATTTCGAATATTAATCTGTTACAATCAGATACCATCGCAGTGACATAAAAAGATCTAAGCCAACTTTTTGCCTCGGTCGCTTGAGAAAATCTTCTTTCGTAAAAGACTTGCGACTATTGTTTCTACCTTCTTCACAGGCAGGGCAATTTTCTATAAGAATATTTAATTGAGCACTTTAAACTGATCACCAAACTGATTGATTAGCTTTCGCTCTGCATTTGTTGATGTCAATATTTTCATCGTATGTTTTATTTAGAATTTCAAGTTGAAGAGCTGAAGGTATAACAATACTCGGTTTATACACTAACAACTCTTTATAAACTTATAATTCATCTTTATATTGAGAATAATACGATACACTTCCTTCTAATTGATTTTTATTCGACAGATTGTTATTTATACTAAATTCTTTTAATTTTATACAAATAGTGACGTTGTTCTGCTCTTTTATAAATCTTTAAAGAGATTTGCACTCGTAGGCAAAAGTATTAGTAATAAAATTTATATATAAACTAATTTCTTCAGGCAAATCATCAGCATTATTCTTTTCTTGCTCCAAGATATTAAGTGAAAGAGAATCAGCTAATATTAACCGACACCTTAAAATGATATTTTCAACATTCTATTCATTGTAGTTATGGAGTTGACAGATCTAAATCTTTGTTTTGTAAAATTTCCAAAAGCAGTTAGTGATTGTTTCCAAAGTTAAATTGATTTTGACTATATTTTGCCCAGATTTATGATTGTTTCCAAAATTATGCAATTTGAAAGAAAGAGATTCTTATTGTTCAGAATTGTCAAGAACTCTTCGGTAAATTGAGAACATGCTGAATACGTAAATAATGAAGTGCGGTTTTTTCCTCAATGAATAAGACAATTGCTGCATATTTTTCAGTTACTTAAATTCAGCTAAACTAAAACCAAGCACTACTGCCGAACGAATCTGCTTTTCCTAACCTAAATACTACTCGCATAACGGCACGGGCTTGCCGCCGATCTGCAAGGTGGCGAAGAGCGCAGTCACCCTAGCAAAGATACTCTCGCCCAGCATAGCCAGATACAGGAAGATGTGCAAGATGAACTTGATGCTGCGCATCATTAAGTAATAATTTTTTAAACAAGTCAACTTTATTTTCCCAACTCTATTTTCCCGGCTTTATTTTTACGTCAATCTTTACAAGGTCCTTTTTCCCTCGGATTTTCACTTACATCTTATTACCAAGACAGCGGCGTGTAAATAATCGCGAAAAAACTAATGCAAACATTAAGATAGACCGTAATGATGTGCCTCTAATTATAATTAACACAAGCGCATAACCGTCTGCGCTTCGGCACACACGGCGAGATGAGAAAACGCCGCTTTTCGCCGATGCGTCGTCGCGAAATTGCACCCTGCCGGTCTCTGATTTCCTTCTTTTGGGTTATGATAATCAAAACACGTCATTAGGTTATATTATTATCTGTCAATCTTACCCCGTTACCCCCACTTCTTGGACTCTTTCTCTTTTTCTCTAGATCACTAGTTAGTTTTTACCAGTAGTCGGAAGAACCCGAAGTCTGAATCGAAAGTGAAGAACTAGATTGAATCGGAAAACGACTAAAAAATTTGTTGTTTTTCAATGTCTTTAATTTGAGAACATTATTTTACGTGAAACTTTTTTTAAAAAGCTTTTCTAAAACGTAGTGTAACGAAATATCTTTCTATCTAACCTAGCTATAATTAATATAAAAGCTATTTATCAACGCAGTAAATATTTGAAAATATCGCTAACCAATATCAAAGTATTCAGTAGCGCAGTCGTCCTCAGGCTTTTTTTCCATACTTGCCTTCGGTACGTTACCGTGCTCCTTGATAATGTAAATTGTGAAAAATGATACATGGGAGCTTGTTGAAAAGTTTGTAACGATCATCGATCGCTACATGTGTTTAAGCGAGAGACGGAGCGTTGAACTGGCGCTCGTAGCCAGAAGTAGGGAGAGCCCCTCTGTTCGGTCGAGACCGGGGGCCTCGCTTGCGGGTTTCTCGCTCGGGGAAAATCAGTACGTCTGGTGCCTTGAACCAGTCGAATTCTCCGGAACAATCACTTGCGTCCTGAGCAAGAAGTTGTAAAGGAAAACCCACGTACTCGCTAGCTAAGCAGAGCGTCCGACAATTTGGCTCTTTGTTAGATGCGTAATTTTCATTTCGAAATTTATTTAACTTTTAGATATACACCGCCAGACCGCCGTCCAAAAATTTAGCTTACGCAGCGTTATTTTTATTTAATTTTAATTTGTAAAAATAATTATATTATGTTTTAAAAATAGTTATAATATAGATTTAAAATAGCAAGAATTCAACGCAAGTATTATTTGTTTATTACCTTGATTCACCTGCTCCTTTAAAATCATACGCGATAAATAAAACAAATAAGAAATAAAGTTTATTTAATAAATAACTCCGCCCGAACCTTGGCGAACTGAGCCTAGTACGGCCCGGAGTTCAGCAGTTTCGCGCACTGAGCAAAACTGCTTTTGTTACATGGCGCCCGAACAGTCGGATATTTTTTTAATTTGGTAGTAAATTATTTGCGGGAAATTTTAAGGTTGGAATTTAAACATTGGGATAAATAGAATAACGAATTAGGATTTATGAGACTCGAAACTATTGTATAAGCGTAGAGGAGGAAAACTGCGTCGATTTATAAGGTTTTATTCCGAATTATTAGTTAAAATCGAAATGGCGAAGCAAAAAGTAGGCGTGTCTTGGGTGTATCAGTTGAAGAGAGAGGATTTAATTGCGGAACTGGCAAAATATCATATTGAACAGTCAGCCAAGCTACCAGAATTAAAAAATAAATTAGTAACGTTTGTGAGAAAGAATCCTCAATTCTTCATAGATAAACCAGAAGACGATAATGATTACAATGAGGAGGTAGATAAAACCGCGGATGAAGCGAAAAACGCGAACCAATTTACTTACGTGGTTAGAGCGGAAAACGCGTTAACTCCAACACGGAGAGATCAAAATGATTTACAAACACCGATGACAAATTCGAATAACCAGAATTCATCAGTAGTTTACGTCATACCACCAGATATAGAAAACAAAGCTAGAATCCTAGATCAGATGTGAAAGTGTAACTGTCATTTTGATGGCAGGGATTTATATTCTTTTTTGGAAAGGGTCACAGAATTACAAACAGCATATGGATTTACGAACGTATAAATATTACAGGGGTTTCCGGAGCTATTAAGTGGCGATGGTCAATTATGGTTTAGAAATGCAAACGGAACTTTTGAAACCTGAGAACAGTTACAGACAATAGGAGACCTGGAATGGGATCGGGAGGAAGAGTCCGCTGGGCGATCTAGCGGACGTGGATCCTCGAGACCTCTGGTCTCGGTGTTTGCCCCGAGTACGGTGGTGGCGCACCCGGCTGATTACGCCGAGGACGAGGCGGCGGCTGAACTTCGGGAAAGGCAACGTCGAAACACGGCGAAGAGGACGCCGAAGGCCTACAGTCCAAGGAGGCACTTAACGATGGATGATTACGAGTCGACCGTATTGGATGGCCCATATTTAGATTGTAGAGAGAAGTGAACCAAGGAATCGCCCGGTTCGGTCTACCGATCCTGTTAAGCCGCCGCAAGTTCCGGAGAATGGGTCTAAACGAGAAACATCCACCAGTCGACCCCGGGCTAAAGGAACGCGGGCCACCCTAGCCGGAAGTCCGTGATAGCTCCAAACCGTCGACCACAAAGCTAGCTTCTGGGACTGAACGGCTAAATCAAAGCCGTTCTTCGGGGGGAGGGTAAAGGGAGATCACGGAGATTTAGATAGGAAGCCTCACCTGCGGGCGTGGTAGCCAGTACATCGACGACACCGGAGCCCACTAACATCAGGGAAAGGCCAAAGGAGAGAGGAATCATATTTGGAGGATTGAAGCCAATTCCGACGGATCGGAATGTAGATCCGCCGTCGTACTCCTGTTATAATTGCTGGCGGTGGAAGCATAATTTAGCTGACTGTCCGGATCCACTCCGCCGGTTCCGCAGCAATTGTGGCAGAAGGGATGTTGAGGTTGCTGACTGTCCCCGTTGTGGGGAAGTATCTAGAAGAAATCGGGCAGGGTTGCCTCACATCCCTTCAGAGTCGGCGGTTCCGATCCGTATGGAGGAGGTGAAAATGGGTTAGGATGCTGAGATGGCGGGATACACCTCAGTCCCGGCAGAGATTCCCGACCTGCGACTGATCCGGCTCCACCTTCAAATCTATTCGCGGATTCGTCAATGGAGAAGAACTGTGTGTCGGAGGTGTTACAGCTACTGCGCGAGGCTGAGAAGTACCCGCCAGATCTGCGGGAGCAGATAATTAGCGCCGCTTTGCGCAAATTTCCGCTACCGTAGGTGGGGTAACCCATATACCAGACAGGGAATGGGGGGGCTACGCCAGACAGGGATTGGGAGGGGTTTTCTTTACTTTTGCCAGATAGGGGTAGGGGCCAGACAGGGGTTTAGGGGGTTTAGGTGGTCATCCTTCTGAAAAAGGCATACGACGAGCTTTCGGCGGAGTTGTAAGTTAATATAAATATCTGAATGAAAAATTTGAATATTGGACTATGCGAATTGATCTGAACATAATTTTTTTTATTGCTATTTTTTTTAATTGTTTTTATTTTATTGACTAATTGTATGTTAGGTTAAGATAGATTAAGGTGGAGGAATCTAGGGAACCAAATCTCAGGTGACCAGAGTTTAGTTAGTGGAAATTAGGTAATTATTGCACTTTTGGGGAATAAATTAAATTAAGTACAATTATCGAGGTATTAATTTTTTTTAGTAATTAAGTTTTTTGTTGTGAGATTCGCAGTTTAGGGGAGAGGAATTGTGATAGGGGAAAATAAAATCTGAAAAAAATACATTAATTAATAAGAAAATAAAATTATATAATTTATAGTAAATACTGTAAATAAAAGGAAATTATGTTAATATCGAATAAAGTTCAATATGTATGATTAGAGAAATACTTACAGTTTCCCTGGAAGAGCGCTAGAAACTCTCGCCTTGGAAACACCTGTAAATTGAATAAAGAATAATATTAATTCCTATAGAATTATATATTTAACTCTACAAAATAAATAATACTTATCTAAATGGCCAGTGTTGTTGGAGACAGACCAGATTAGCGGCTCATTCCATCCTCAGCTTAAGACTGGTAGATCCCTGGGAAGAAGAAGCTGCACCTGTAAAAAGAAATAAGAATTATCATCCTATAAATTAAATAAATTAAGGGGGTATTATACCCATCATTTGCCTTTGAAAAAACTCCTGAAACAAAAAATCCTTAGTATTCAGAGTTTTTAAAAATATATATATTAAAAATATAGCTTATTGTGATCTAATGGGCCCAAACTGAACTCTGTAGGCCCATTTGATCCAGAGATATAGCTATCTCAAATTTTTTGCTTTGGCGTAAGCCAGAGACTCAACTGATAGATGGATTGTCATCAAACACAACTTAAAATCTTTGTTTTTTATGTCATTCCAGACTGAAGCTATTTTTTAATTGGAATTTTTTGGTTTATTATTTTTTAATTCAGAAAAATTGAAAAAAAATTGATTAATTTTAACAAATTTCATGAATTTTCTCAAATTTTCTTAAATTAAAAATAGTAAACTAAAA
>JAWWEM010037430.1:0-14538 GCA_035582935.1 Ormyrus thymus
TACTTTGGCTTTAATGGCTTGTGTTGTGTGCACTCTTAAACTCTTGTTATTCTTTTAGTTTCCAACCGGTCAATGCAGTTTCTGCGTAACGTGCATCTCCAAATTTAATATCTCCCTCGCTAAATTTAAAACAATCACCTGAAAATCTCACCTTATTCAATACCTTACTCGCAAATCAATTAACAATCACAGAACGAAAGAAGCCGTTAAACGAACGAGCGACGTTAAAAAAATGTGGAAGAGGAGCCGCGCCGGCGGCGAAAGAGGGCCCATTAGCAAAGCGGAGCGATTACGCGAAACGCGCGGCGCGGAGAGAGCTTTCGCTCGCACGCGAGAGCCCGCGACGGCGAAAGAATGCGGCGGATCCTCCGCGCGAGCGAGAGAGAGAGAGAGAGAGAGAGAGAGGAGAAGGAGGCTGGCTC
Source organism: Ormyrus thymus (assembly GCA_035582935.1). Lineage (NCBI taxonomy): Eukaryota > Metazoa > Arthropoda > Insecta > Hymenoptera > Ormyridae > Ormyrus > Ormyrus thymus. The sequence goes on from JAWWEM010037430.1 coordinate 423, forward strand.
AGCCTCAAAAATCGCCCGCGCGGCCGGCGCTCCGATCCGGCTCTCCGTCCGTAAAACGAAAATTTACGGACGTCCGAGTCCGAGCGAACGAACGGCAACGAGGTCAATGCCTCGCTCTTTCTTTTCTCCCGGGCTGCGCGCGAGGCCGCCGCCGCCGCTGCGTCTTTCGTCGAGCGCGGCTGGGCTCGTTAAAAGCCGAGGATGGGGGGATTTACGGGGATGAGTCGGCGGCGCTGGTTAAAATATTGCGCGGAGGAGTTTCTTCGGTTTCCCGTCGTGGGAAGCGGATTTTGCGGGGAGAGTTTCGGAGGGTGCAGAGTGCGGTTGCCGGCGGAGAGAGACGGGGACGGTTGTTGTGGTGGCTGGAGGCGATCGGTCTGTGTGGTTTGGCCAAGGCTGTGATAATGGTTTAAGTGAAATTTAAAGAATGGTTATAATGAGCTGAAAATGGTTGGGTGTGGATGGCAACCAAAAGTAAAGTATGCATTGTTTTTTCTGGAAAGATGATCAGCGTTATATTATAATTTATTATTATTACAATTGATGAACGAAGAAAATACAGTTCGTTACAATTAAGATGAGTGCATACAAAACTAATTCTTAGAATTTGTATAAAAATAGAAAATATCAAAGCCAGTTCTCTTATAAACCTTCTTAACTACGAACTTTACACCTTTAAACTGGCATCCTCGCCCAAGCCGCAAACTGCAATCCCGCCGCCGAAACCCGTCACCCGAAAAAGTCGCCTCTAATCCTCCCAAAACAAACTCCCCCCCCCCCCTCCCGACCGCGTCCGCGAAGAAACGCAGCTCGGGAATGTCGGGCGTAAAAGTGAAGGGCGCAGCAATAGCAGGTCCGCCGCCGCGATAAAAGGCCCGCGCGCAGCCTTGAAGACGGCGCGCGCAGCATGTGCGCAAACAAACCGCACGCACGCCGGGGGCCAAAGTTCCGCTACGGTTCGCGGTAACGCTTAATTTGCGTCGACGGTTTTTCTCTCTCTCTCTTTCTCTCTCTCTCTGTCTCTCTTTCCTAAGATGCCAGGCGGCATTTTTCCGACCGAGCAGGCAGCCGAGTCGGTGGAAAGTGCACGGCAGGCTTGTGCAATCTGTTGGAGTTTCCGCGCGAGGCTTTTTGAAGTCTCGTTTGCTCTCTTTTGTTCTGGGATATAATATTATTTGAGAGAGTAATGTTCTCCGGTGATATTAAAACAGATTAACGAATTCGTTAACGTAGAAAGTTTTACGGGCGCATTTTAAGATCCTATTAGAGGATTCGTTTCTTTATTTCTGAAGCACTTGATTTATTTACGTATATTGTTTTGCAGTAATAATTCAATTGAATGTACTATATTTAACTTTCACTTACACGTCCTGATACGGCACTTTTTAATGTTTCCTTAAATAAATGAGTCCCGGTAATCAATGGGAGGAGATTTACGTATAAGAAGTGACATTTTAAAAGCAATTTCGAATTAGTTTGATTTACGAAATAGTTTTTAATCATACAGCTTTCATGTTGTGAATAATTTTTATAAGATACTAAATAACACTTGTAATTTATGAATACATTGCAGACGAGTAATTGACCTTAATGGATTTGAGAATGACATATAACATGCGAATGATGACGTGCTTTCTCACTGAAGAATACATTGTCCGATGTATGCATTTTTTAATGCGACATCGTATTGATTTTATCGAAATGAATGTATCTTAAAAGATTTATGTTCTAGAAAATTGATGGTTAATGGACGCGTTCTTTATTTGTATAGTAATTTTTTCCCGTGCATGAAAAATGAAAGTTGCCATACAATCTCTGCATCCCAAATTAAAACGCAACTTTCTATCAAAGATTTTGTCGATTAAAGAGTCACAGCCACGACTTCCGTTCTATCGTCAGCAAAAAAACAACAGCAAAACCGATCATCGTCAAACTTATTTTCAGCCCACCCAAAAATCTCGTTTCCCCTTCCTTGAAACGGTAAAAATGCTGATTTCCAGCGCAGTCGCAGTTGCGCGCGAAATTTCAACGAGCACCGAGAGCGGCGGAGTCGCGCGCGTCGGTGTCGCGTCGTCGGAAAACGCGATCGGCGAGTCCCGTTCGCCGCTCGTTCTCGGCGTCCCGAATTAACGTCGAGCGCGGATGGAATTACGGCGCGCCGTAAAACTGTCGCCCGGCTAACTGCGAGCAAGTGGAAAGCTGTGAACTCGCGGGGGGGGGGGGGATAAATATTTATGAAAAGCCATCGTCCGGCGACGGGCGTTTGTGTATTAGTCGTTTTCGTTCGGTTTAGGAGGCGGAGAAGTGATTTTGGGTAAGTGGAATGTGTCGGGTGGACGTTGTGCCAGATACTTCTCGTTTAATGATTCAATGCGAGGGTTGTAATTAGTGGACATTGTTGCAATGTGTAATTATTGTACGTTTTTTAAGCACAGTTTTTTTTTTAACACAAGATAAAAGTGTTTGAGTAATACCTGTTGAGTAAGATGGAGTTTATTCTCAAGGGTAATCTTGTACAATTCATTTTAGAACGTAATCGATGTATGAAAGAATCTGATCAAAGCACTTGATTTATGAATATTTTAGAATCTTAATTTTACAATGTTTTATCTAGATTTGCGTTATTCTTCAGAATGATCTTTTAAATTTCGCATTTGCATATCAATGCGTTACGTTTGAGGCTCAGTTTTTACAAAGAAAACGCGGAACGCTGCACTTTGTTTCCCCAATAAGGAAGCAAATCTTTTTGTTACTAAACACCTTTCATTTTGAAACTTAAAAGAAACTATTTTTCTGCCTCTGTTCACACGGCGAGCTCATTAGCGTCATAAAAACTTTTCCTCTTATTCTGCAAACATAATCTTGCATTCCTTTCCTTTCAGCTGCAAAAGGAAAAATCGTTCTGCGCCTTTGCATCTGGTTTTATTACGCACATAAATATACACTTTATTTATCCAACTCGACAGTCCTGTCCTTAAAGCGGTATTGAAAAATTCCCCTTCTCTCCTGTTCTCTCCTCCGTTCGCCCTACATTTCGCCTGAAAAAAGGATTCCTCGAGACCTCCTTCGCAATAAAATCAGCCAACGAGGCCTCTTCTAAAACCTCGAGCATCCAGCCGCAGAGAGAGAGAGAGAGCCGTTTCCCGCAAAATGCGGCCCATCTCCCTCGCATTCGCGGCGTCGCTCAAAGCCCCGGCTTTTCCGTTCGATATATAATTCGCCGGGCCGATAAAATCTGGCGATCGCGGCCGAAACAATTGATGCGGCCTCGGGCGAGGAGTGAGAGAGAGCGAGAGAGAGAATGTACGGGTAATCCGCGCGAGCCGGATAGGCAGGGAGGGAGAGACGGCCGAACGGTACTTCGCTCGCTCGCGGCGAGCATTGCGCTCTGCCGTGTGTATTAATATTTATTCGGAGGGGCAGAAGCTGCCGCCGACGGAACAGTTAGATGGGCTCTCGGGGCTCCCGCGGCCGAGGCGACAGGTGCTCGTTGCGCGCTCGGATGCTAGGTGAGACGAGGATACTGCCCCTTCGGCTCGGCGCCGCGTGCTTTTTTCTCTCGCGGGGGTAAATGTTTGATCTTGGAGGGGGAATCGGGAGGTTCGGTCTTGGTCGCTTGAACTGTTAAATTGTCGGATTATTTTAAAGCGAATGGAGTTCGGTTCTGCGTTTGTAATCCGCGAGAGAATTGCATTTAAATCGAGGTATAGAAATTCATGAACGTTTTTATTAAAGCTTCTCAGTCGACTTTACATTCATCGATTTGATTGTAAAAATGTAATTTGGAGAGATTTCTCGAAGCAGAGTAAATAGAAGCCAATTTTAATAAAATCTGAGTTAATATAAATATCGCTGCGTTCCACTTCGATACGAGAAAATATATTGGCACCGTAGCGGCGCGACGGTCAAAATAAAGGATCACCCTGACATTACCGTCCACGCCGTTCAGATTACACCGCGACGGGCGCAATAAAATCGAGAGTCGCCGGGAGAAAAATAACCCCCCTCGTAATCGCCTCGACGATCCGTCACTTCCCCGCAATCGTCCCGGACGCGTTGCCTCATCGCGGTCCCCCGGCGCAGGCGCATCTCGCACTTTCACCGCGGTGACCGTGGCAGTGACACGTCGGTCCGTCGCGCGAATTTTCACGGCTCCGGCCGCCGCCGCCCGGAAAGAGGTGCGGTGCGCGCGCGCGCGCTTTCACCCGCTTTCCCACACGTCGCGTGCATTATATATGCGCGTCTGGTACACATCTCTCGTTGCGCTTATTGTAACGAGTCTCCTTTTTCTCTCTCCCTCTCTCTCCCTCGTTTCTCTTTCGATTTTTGCCGGATTCGACGGCCGCCTTTTTGCCGGGGACAATAATTGCCAGTTTCTCCCGGCTGTCTTATCGCGGATGATGGATCGGTAGTCTCTCTCTCTCTCTCTCTCTGCGGCGTAGGGTGTCCGACTGATTGCACCGCGGCCGAGAGGCTGCGGCGGCAGGAAAATGTGGTGGATTAATTTTTTGCGGCTGTCTTACAAGCATTCTATTCTCGAAATTACGCGGCTCTTTTTTCTTTCTTTTTTTAAGAAAAAAAGAGGCAATTTCGGGCGGCCTCCCGCGCGGATCAAAAATGAACGCCTAATTATCCGTCGGAGGAGCGAGGCTTCGCCAAGTTGTGATTAAGCCGAGCTCTGATTCGGGTACGCGCGTCGGCGCTAAGCACCTACAATTATCTTTTGGCATTGGACCAAGGTCCTAATACACTGTCTACTTAATAGCTACATGTGAAAACGCAGGGAAATGGGTACCTTCACGCGTCGTTATTTACTCTCCGGCAGTCATTGTGTGGAAATTTTGAAAGGCACTGACTCTCCCCAAGCTACATTCTGAATCATCTGTTTTGATTTATTCTTTTCAAACCCAAAAGTAGCCACGTTTTATACTCTGCAAATTGATACGCATACAAAATTCCCTATTAAAAATTACCATGAAAATGGTGGCAAACTCGGGGCAAGAATGTTGTATTTGAATTTACTTTCCTCTCAACTTATATTCCAAAACGGAATCTTTATAATCTTTACCAGGACACCCTTCCCCCGCCCCTTTCCATAAAAACCTTCCCACTTCCCCTCCAAAGCGCGTCGCTCAAAAGCTTCCTCGCCGCGACAAAAGGCTCGCTTTTCCACGTCGCTCGCGCCTCGTCTTCGCCGCGCGCGGCATCGTCACGGGGCACTTCCGCCGGCCGCCGCGCCGATGCGCATTCCTGCCGCGGTGCGCGCGCGGCGATGAATTTTCTCCACGTGCGTGCGCGCGCGCGGCAACGCCACTTAGAGCCGGCGGCGGAGGCCTGTATTTTTAGAGAGCGACGACGAGGGGCAATGATTTTTACGGCGAGCGAGCGCCAAGTGAAGCGCGCGCTGCGCCGGAGGAGCCGCTCGCTCGCTTCTCTCTCTCGACCGGAGCTTTTTTCCCCCGGAGCTGCCGCCGAGGGATTGATCGTCGGCGGGGTCGACGGTGGGCTTTGTTTGGGGCGACGAGCTTTTTGGGGAGCCGGATGGTGATGGATGTCGACGAGTGAAGGCTGTCGGTGCTTATTGGGTGGAAAAATCGTTTTTTAGGCGAGGAGATTCTTTGGCAGGAGTGGAATGGTAGTTCAGGGAAGAAAGGAGGCTTTGGTGTATGCCGGAGTTTATTAATTGTAATTTTAAATTGCAACCGCTTATTGAGGAATAATGATTTTGATTAGTGCCATTACGCTCGAATGATAACAAATGGAAAAATTGCAGGATAAAAAATTGACGATTAGTAACTTTTAATTCAAGACTCGAAGTAAGCATGCAGTAACGAGAAAGATGTGAATAGCTTCTCTCTCGTGACTGCTGCGGTATTGTGCAGTAATGCCCGGCTGATATAATTAATGACAGAGGAAAAGGGAAATTAATTCAAATTGATAGTCTTAATTGAGACAGGAGCGAACTGAAATAATGATACCCGCCACTCTTACATCCCCGCCGCAGCTTGAAACCGGGATCGATTAACGAGGCTAGAGTCCAAGCCCGAGACAATTAATCCTCGCACTGCGCATCGCGGCACAAGAGAAACATATCAAAACAATTGCGCCGCCGCGCATCGGGAAAATTTCAGCGCGGCTATCCGGCGCGGCGAGAACAAGCGGCGTGCGCCTCTATAAATATAACGAAACCCGCGATTTCTCACGGCCGATAAATAGATAACGCAAGTTCCCCACCGGCGGCGATGATAATTCACAAGAGGCTCGCCCGGCTGCTCCCCGCCTGTTTGAGCGCGGCGCGGGGCCGGCAATGGGAGGAAAAGCCGCGCGGAACGAGAGCCGGGGCGCTCTTGTTTGTTAATGCACGTGAGAAAGTGTTGTGCCCATCTCGCCTCGAAGGCAAGAATGGGCCTCGGCGGGGAGGGGAAAAAAAAAGGAGAAGTTGGCAACGGGGCCGGATAATTCCGTCTCCGCGATGAGAGGTGCATTTTCTTGCGTGCAGGCTTTTCCCTCGGCTGCCGAGAGCGGCCCTTTCGCAATGCGCAATTTTCGCGCGCGGACTTTTGCGTTTGCGGGGAATATTTTCCGCGCGGATGTTTAGCGCTCTTGCGCCGAGGTCCGCTGATTTTTCTCCTTTGTTTTTTCTACGACGGACGAGTGACTCAATGTGGGGGGGCTTGAGCGCTGCGGAGAACGAAGGAGGGACAGGCTTTGTTTTTGTTGTGGAAAAACGACCGTTTCTTGGAATGTTGGTTATAGTGGGTAAACAATCTTTAGATTTTCTTCTTGCTAAGCGCAGGCAATTTGTAAATGGGGATGTCGGTTTGTGTATGGTATTTGTTTTTGAACTACTGAAGTTAGTGAAAGGTTCGTACGAGCATTCGAAAAAAGGGGTAATTCCTTTAAAGTCAACGTAAATTTCATTTCTTAATGCGCAATCAAAAAAGGTATTTCAAAGGCAGTTATCAATCCTTTCAAAATTGATACGTTATAATACTTGAATGCTCGGAGCACATTTTCTCATAATGAATTCACTTTTATTTTCAAATAATTAAACGTTGCACACTCGCCTGCAATTTAATGCTATTTTCTCTGATTATGAATCGTACGGCTTCAATCTCGTATAACCTGAAAAAGATTTTCTCGCGGCTCCATTATCATCTTCGAGCGGCAGCGCGAAATTGCCCAAGTTAAAATTTGATTTTAACTACCATCGGCCTTTATTGTCCTAACTCCCCCCTCGGATGAGGCCATCGAGCGTTTCTAATTACATTTTGCGATCTCGCGAGCGAAAGTGATCGTAATCTCGCTCTGTGTATACTCACAATTATTACGGCGATAAGCGGCGGTCGGTAAATAATTTCATCCATAAACTTTGGGCTCACCTGCAAAAAGAAGAAGCACGATTAATCAAAGCGCGCGGAAGAACTCGCATGCGCAATACATAAAGCCTGTGTCCATTCAATTTCGCTTTTTGCTCGGGAGAGCCTAACGATAATCCGACATTCCGCAGTGCCGCTCTCACAATTGCACCCCGGCCCGACTCGCGGGAAAGAATACTGACATCTTCGTAAGTCGACGTTACAATTAGCTAATTGACATTAAAGACCCCGTCGGAGGATTATTATTAACGCACGCGAGTGAGTATCATGTTGAAACGGCCGCCGCCGCGGTGAAAAGTCAACCTTGACATCGTCTTCGAGCGCAGGATGCGCTCCCCGAGTGTTCCTCTTTTTGCGAAATTAATGGCTTTAACGGAAACGGGGAACCCGTTCGCGGACTCCTTTTGCGGCCGTCTCTCGCGGAATTCTCGATTCGATTCTATCGGCGCGCGACGTTCTCGCCGCTTAAGGCCTAAGTGGGGGGGATTAGGCTGGAGCGTAATTATATGAGATTTTTTGCCGGGTTATTAATGGTGATCTTGAAGTGGTTAGTATCGTAGAGATTAAGAAGGTTTTATCTAGAACGGAAATTAATGAATGTATCATTAATCACGTAAAGAGGAAAAACAATTTCGACGCTTTAATCAAAGTTATTCATTTGCAGAACGAGCTTCTGCTTGCTTTGGTTATTACGGAATCATTTAAAAAGTTTAATAACTTCTTTGCGTTGAGGTAAGTAGAAAGTTACGAAGCTGATACGAATGGCGCTCTCGATTTTCGGAAAGTAATGAATGGATTTAAATTTGAATCGTTGCGCGTTTTTGCAGCTTTTCGATCCACTTTTGAATTCCAGAAAAACGACGCGAAATTTCGTGCTTTCTAAAAGCGAACAAGCCAGATCTCACTATCGATGAATATTCACTGCTTTGTAGTTTAAGTATGCCCAGAAGGTGGCTTTATCTTCGCGAGCTGCTAAATATTCAGGATAATCGCCGGTTTCTCTGTCGCGTTTTTGGAGGATACGCAATATTTTTCGAGCTTTAGGCCTGATTTATCTTTGTGGATTAACTGTGAAAGCGAGCGAGCAAAATATTATAAATTTAAACGACGAACGTTCGAGAGTGAAATTAAGGCGGATTAATGAATTAATCGCATTCGATATTAGGTGTCCACTTTCTTCTTTGCGCGCGCAATTGTTTTAATTAATATTCCATAAGGAAAGCAGATTACTAATTCGATTGTAATCATAGCAAGCGACCTTTCCCGTTTACCAGTTTAATAAACTGCTCCTTAAATCACTAATAAAATTTGAAACAATCGAGCCCAGTATAAACCAAAAGCCACCTATTTTCTACATAATAATCCCAACTATTACACAACCCTGCTAATTACAGCCCGCTTGCGCAACCGCGAAACCGCCCGCATTATCGCCAACAAACCTTTCCCGACGGCGCGCGCTCAAAAACTCTCCCTCCTCTCGCGCAGCTTATTATATCGAGAGCAATATCTCCCGAAAGCGCCGCGAGCGCGAGCTGCACCCGTTCCTTTTCCCTCCGGGCTCTCTCGCTCGGGGGACAAAGTCTATTTCCGTCGGAAGCGGAGGACTTTTTGCCGAGCTTCTTACGGGACTCGGGGGGAGGGGGAGGGCATTCCGAGCGTCCGCAAAAGTGACTTTATGACGTCTGCTTTTGAGGGAATTATCGCTGTTGCGGGTAACGGTCGCGATTCGCGAGCTCGATAGAACGGGAAAATTGCTATGTAGGCTGGAACAGACATTTCTTTCTCGAATATCGCCGCGAACATTATAGTCTCGGGGGATAAATATTTTCTCGCGTTTTCCGGCTGGAGCGAGAAGGCTTTTTATTTAATCGATGAATTTTTAATTTCCAACGCATACATACTCCTTTCCACTTCCAGTCCCCGCCTTCATCTGCATACAATGCTCGTAAATAATTTGATTAACTACCGGCACTTCGACTCGACTCGGAGCGCGATTTGTAAGTCCCCGCCGCGGACTCGTTCGAATATAAAAACAGCAATTAAACTCCCGCGTCGAAATGAAAATATCACTCCGCGCGGCTCCATTCATCAGACGCGCGCGGAGATTAAGTGGCGCTCTGCCAGTGCCGCGAGTCGCAAGAAATTAATCGAGACGGAGCCGAGAAACCGCAGCCCGGCAACGAGAGGCGCGCTTTTTTCACCCCTCCCCCCGGCCCGGCTTCCTCGTCAATTTCTCTTTCCGCGAGCGTCAAAACACGCACGCAAATATCCCGCTTCCTGCCGCGGCGCGAGACGCGGTAGGCCTCTCCCGAGAGAGCTGCTTAGCGCTGCCTCGCGCCGCGGCCGCACTTTCCACCGATTGAATAATCGGACCGGCAGGGCTTGGGAAATGGATACTTTGCTGTTTACGATTCGGGCAGTGGGGGGGCCGGGATTTTTAAGACCTATTTTTTTGAGATGATTTACGGTCCGGTTTTGAATAATGCTGAATAAATTAAGCGCGTAAGAGGCGTTTATCGGGAAAATGTGAATAAATTTCGCGAGGAGGATAAACTTCAATTTTAAAATTAATATTTTCCAGTGATTTCTTGAGCACTCGCGATTTCTAATCATAATAAGGTTTCACACCTAATTTGTCGAATTAAACAGCGTAATTCTCGTTAAACCGCGTCAGACTGCAGCTTCGCTTAAAAAGCCCCCGTATTTAAAAAAAAAACCCGATCCTTCCTATCTTTCCGTCTCAAGAATAATAAACAACATCTGCGCTCGCGCCACTCCCTGAACAAAACGCACTCAGCAGCAGTCCTCCGATCGGCTCAGGCATAATCCTCTCTCTCTCTCTCTCTCTCGCCGCGACAAAAGATAAGCTCGAAGTACCGCGTCTCTCGGCTCGACTCCCCCGCACTCATTGTGCGCCACGTGTGGCCCTTTTTGCCTCGGAGCACGGCGCGTCTCTAAAAATAAGGGCTCGTCGCGAGGCGCTTTATTTTCGGCGAAGACGGAGACGCGTCCGTCCGTCGCCGCCGAGTCGCCTGGCAATCGAGGCTCTGAGTCAGCGGGGATCGATGCCGAGAGGCCGGAAACTGATTCATTTTGTGGATTTAGAGAGAGAGAGGTAAACGGCGGAGAGGAGGAGTTTTGCCAGTATTTTGCATTAGTTGCGCGGAGGAGAGTTGAGTAATTGCGTTCTGAGTAAGTTTTTTTATATATACTTCGTGCGTGCGGTATTGCTTTGTTGGAGTACTTTGTTTTGTGATTTTAAAGAGGCGGCTATTAATGTTTTTTTTTTTTGTTTTTTTGCAATGTCTTGTACGGAGGCTTAAATCATTTCTTTATGCGTTGGCTGTACGCTTTTCTCTTAGCGCGCCGTTTTTCGTAATACCAAAAGTATTTGTGCGCCGAAGATTAATCAATTAAAAATGTTCAATTCGCACTTGAGCAAATACGATCCGCTTATATATTCGAGTGATCAATTTTCATGAATCATATAACATTCCTCCGCTAAATCGTTTCCCCTCTATAGCCAAACAATTTGCATATCAATTACTTGGAGCGCAGCAAAAAACCAGTTTCCATTAAGATTTTCACGTGTTTCACATCGTCATTCAGCTTTTCCGCACATTTTTTCACACTTCCTACACACACCCAAACTTCAATCGCGCTCCCAAGTTTTCCAAGCAAAATAATCACAATTACACTTGCACGTTTCTTCGTGTAAATTAAATTCAAACAAACTCAATGCCGATAAACTCCCTCTCTAATCCACGCTCTCGGAACGGGAAAAGAAAAATCCATCCGTTCCGCTTCACCTGTCCGCGAAAAAGGCCCCCAGATAACATCTCGCCGCTCGCCTTGTATCATAACCCGACGCATTTATGATTGTCGCTTTATCTGCTCGCGTTATGAAAGGACGCTGTGGGGTATAATATCGAACGTAAGAGGGGAAGAGGGAAAAAAATCGGGAGCTGACCTCGCTGCGAGAACGGACGCGAAACGCGGGTGTATTGGCTGCCACCGGCGGAGGAAAGCGGACGTCTTTTCTGGAAAATTGAGGCGCGCGTCGGTGAGACACGACGCGGATTCCGGAAAACGTGAATTAGTAAGAGAATAAATATTTTGATAAAGTTATTATCGGCGACGCGGAAAGATGTTTTTTTTTTTTTTAAAGAAACCGGTTTCTCTCGATTGTTTATCTTTTTTTTTTATAGGAGAGAGAATGAAGTCACTTAATTCAGGAGATTTATATACGCCACTTTATTTTATTAATTATTAATTGATCGTTTTTCTCTCAATCGCTTAATCAATCCGAACAAAAGGAGCGAGAAATGCAAGAAGCAGAAGCGACTCGGCAAACAGAGTATTTCTAAGAAGAGCTCAATGAATATCATTATTAGTTTCAAAGGGGGACGATAACAACTTCGCCGTTGATTCACTCATTTCCGACATACAAGCCGATACATTATGTACACTTGATACAGAAGAAAGACGGTGGAAGGGTTATAAATTGGTTCTAAAATTAGACGATTTAATTTAGACGCCGTGCTTTCTAAATGATTCGCTGATTTTGACACAATCATTTACTTCGGTCATTTCAAGCTTTTCTTTCTCCGTCTCGGTAAACTAACAATGCGGATACAAAAGCTGGTGCTTTACGTAAGTGAGGCACGACTTTCAGGGAGCTCGCGCGGCACGGATGCAGCTGTATCCAATTAGAAATTTAATTATTTATTATACTGCCAATAAAGTTTATTGTTCATTATCTGTAAATCAGTGGGACTAAGAGCTTAATTACGACGACAGTAATAATTAACAATTTACACAGCAGACGCGCTTTTCTCCTATTTGTTATGGTTGAGATACAGGTCTTTCACTCGTCTCATTTATTTCTCCACGCGCTTTGGAACACTTGTTTACGTGTACGTATAATATACTTTTTTTAAACAAAAAAAAAAAAAAAAAAAAAAAATTAAAACATGATCTATTAAATATTTTATGCTAATGCGGATAAAGTTCACCCTACTGTCAAAATCGCCCGAGTTTCACTCAAATTTAGGGCAAATTTTTGACCAAAATTTTTCTGCGTGTACCTTTTTAATAAACTTCAGATTACAATTCGTTTATTTACGAATAATATACGATGAAATCAAAACGTTTTCGTCAGCCCGCTCATTTTAATAATTGTGTACCATAAATAGCTGTTGCATTTCGTTTATTATCTGTATTAAATTCTTAATAACCACAACTGCTGTAGCAATCTGGACTAGAACGTTTATTATGATTAAAATCCATTTCCAATCAATAGCGAACAAAGCTTTTCCGTGATTCACTATAAAACTGAATTTCCAAACTACAGCGGCAGCGAACCTCGCCAAAAACGAACAATGACGCAACGAGCTGCAACGAGAGAGGCGCAGCCGCAAGAAAAGCACTCTTTAGCCGTAAATTCCCCGCATTAAAATCAATCGCACACCTAAACTCTCCTTCGCCGCGCGAAGAAAAAAAGGGAAAGAACCACTACGCTGATCCGACTTGCTCGCCGAAGCAAGATTCATTACCGGAGGATTACAGCAGCCGTTGACAGTGCCGCTCGAGGAGTCGTAAACGCGCGTATCCGTGACGAGCGATTGTACTTGCTTTGCCTCCCGAGGCCCGACGCCGCTTTCTTTTTTTGTTCCTGCCCCGGCGACGTTGCGCCGCCGCGCGGTGGCGAAATCCCGAGTCGCCGGCCGCGTATACACGCCGGCGCTCGGATATTGTCAAACGAGGCTGTCGCAACGACGACGACGACGACGGCGCGGGGAAGGGACGAGATTTGGACTTGCGATTATTTCGCGCGGACGGACGGGTGCGTCATTTTTCGGCATTATGCGTGGGAGTTTGGAAGATCTGCGCGGGGAGTCGTGTGATTTGGGAGGTACTTTGGCGGGTGATGGTTGCTGTGCGCGTTTTTTTTTCACAAATTCACCTTGAGTGCATAATTTAGTCGCTCGTTTCGAGAACGCGTAATTCGCTAGGAGTTGTAAAGCTTTGAATCACCGTGGCGAGAGATTGACTAAGAAGTGACCTTACTCGTGTAAGCATTAGGTTATAATAAAATTTCTCAGCTTATAAAGCATTTAAATATGTAACAAGCGCGCACGAGAGGACGCAAAATAAGGACGCAGCTGCGCGAGCAACGCTTCATGCGAATTCCATGACTAATTAAAGTCAAGAAGGGGAGTTCTAAGTATTGGAAGCATTTACCTTTAACTGCATTCGACCAATTCCAGGCTCTCCCGAACGCATTTCGAGTCGAAAATTAATTAACGATCCACCCGTCATAAATCCAGTTCACTTTCCCTCCCTCCGAACAATGGCAGTCGCTCGGCTTCCTCCGCGACTTTCTCCGCGAACAAAGGATCTCTCTCGGCGCGAAAAAGGCCGCCCTTTATTACTCCCGCGGACCTTCCTCGTCCCGGCTGGCTTATTATTTAATCGCGCCGAATCTCCCAATTAAGAAGTGAAAAGCGTGCGCGCGCAGGCCTAGATCTCTCTCTCGAGACGGAAGCGCCGCTCCGTGGCAGGCCGATGATACACATACGAGGCGCGGCGGTGGCGTTCGTTCGCGCGGGCAAAAAGCTCTCTCGCGGCATTGTCCTCGCTTCTGTTGCCGAGCGGCGGCTGCTCTTTTTTCCGGAGATGTGTGAGCACGCGCGACCCGAGAGCAAGAAGCGAGTAACTGTTTTTGTCGAGAGCAG
>JAWWEM010037441.1:0-14518 GCA_035582935.1 Ormyrus thymus
CTCTGTCTCGCGCTCTCTGTCTCTCTGGGGGGCTCTCTCTCTCTCTCTCTCTCTCTCTCTCTCTCTCTCTCTCTCTCTCTCTCTCTCTCTCTCTCTCTCTCTGGCAGCCGATGTAACGGTTTTTTTTTGCACGCCGCTATGGAATTACAGCACCCAAAAGCTTGATTGATTCGGCCTAAACAGCTTGATAATGGAAAGTTTCGGAGGTGCCGTATGGAGATACGAGCTCCGGAGTCGATATGGATGTTTGAAAATATTGCGCGTACCGAGGCGCGTACTTTCTTGTCTCTGGCTTTGTGCTTGAATGAACGGCTGCGTGCACGAGGGCGGAGCTTGCTCGGACTTCGGCTTAGTGTGCATTTGTGTGCTCCGTCGACTTTGGGGGAGAAAGCAAAGGAAAAGTTTGGAAGAAAACCAAGGCAGCAGCACTTTTTTTTAAGAATAATTATCGTGGAAATATTTGTATTTACCTATAATGTTTATTTCATTGTTATTTACATAACGGACTTTTAACTTGAGTCTAATTACTATAATTTACAATGACTTACATTTATACAGCGTTTCATTGCTAAGTAAAGAATAGATTACTTAGTTAATCTATCTTTTTGTAAGTATCTATTTTTTTCAAAACAAATCGTGAAAAACATTGGCAATTTAATAATTATTTTCAGAAATATGTTATGTTATTAAGTATGGGCGTATTGCATGACTTTATTATCAATTATATCAATGATTATCAGTTATTTACAGCTTACTCTTATTGTTACTTAACTCAAAATAATTTTATTTCTTGCTAAGAATGCCAATCAAATTTCCAAATTGCAGAACAAATTTTCTTTAAAATTATAACTTAATTTTGCTGTAAAGAGAGGTATATAGAAAATTTATGTTACAATAAATTAATAATCAGCTTCTATGTATACTCTACATAAGTATAATTTCCTTTGGCAATGTTAAATAATGAAGGATGTTAAAAAAAGCTCCTTTTGAAAAAAAGCAATCCCGCAGCTTTCTCAAAAATTTTACAATTTACATTTTCAACATCCTTCTAGGCATTCTTCGCACAAACTATACGAACCTTCAAATTTTATCAAATCCTACTCAAACAAATCTTACTGAACCGAATCTGCAAGGGAACCCAAAAGAAGCCGAGCTCCTCTGTCATATTCGAATCCTACACGATCTCCTCGACGTCGTCGTCCACGTAGAACTTCACCAGCTGATTTTGGTGCGCCTTGCGCACGTGCTTGACGAGGTTGTCCTTGAGCTTGGACCTTTTCGGACAGTAGAAGCAGCAGAACCTCGGCTGCTTGCCGCACTCGAACTTGATGTGTCGGCGGAGGTGCTGCGACCGGACGTATCTCTTGCCGCAGCGCGGGCAGGAGTTGCCCTCAGCTTGCGGCCAGTTCTCCGCTTCCAGGTAGGAGTGGACGTGCGCGATCTTGAACATTGTTCGCGGACGCAGATACCGGTTGATCCTCGGGTAATCTGCGAAGATGAAAGGGACTCGTTAACATTGTTCAGGCTCGGCTGCGTTAACAAGAGTATCAGTAAGCAGGTTTGATTTAATGTTGATGTATAAAGTTTAATGCTTGGAGATTCTTGGCACTAAGATTTACGGGAGCTCGGAGGCATGGAAATATGAGATTTAAGGGATATACGATAGTATAAATTATTTTTTTTATTAAATAAAAATGTATTATAATGTAATGCTGTATGTTAATCTTAGTCAGGATTAAATAAAGAGATTCTTATTAATATTAACAATTTTTTCACGTTTGTTAATTACAATAATTGAAGTTTAATATTGTGCAAGCATAAACTTGTTTGCTAATAATTGGAAGAAAATCAATGAAGATACGCATGCTTGAACTTCGTTGTAGATTTATTAAAATTTATTAAAAAATAATTACACAGTTTTTTTTCTTTTTTTCTTTAACGGACGAAAACTTGAATTAATAACTTGTACATTCAGCAGTTTAACGCTTGAATTTAGTCAACAGATTTTCCGAAACGGAAATAATAACTATATATATAACTGCTTATTATATATGTACATCGCTTGAACATTTTCAAAAAATGTAATAATAATACACGAAAGGGACTTATTATAAATGAAATTCTACGTTCTTAGTAAGTATAGTAAACGTTGTTTTTCTCATCGTAAAACTTAATTCTGCGCTCTTCGTGGCGTCGTATAACGTGATCCTTGAGGTTGCTTCTGTGATTGCTTTTTTTCGTACAGTAAATGCAATGGAAACGAGGAGATTTGTTACATTCGTACTGCAGGTGACGATTCAATGAATTCTTATGGGCGTAGGATTTCGTGCATTGATCGCACTTGAAGGGCTTCGATGGATTTGAACAGCTCTCGACTCGAGCAATTCGAAGCTTGAAAGTAGGATCTGAAAAAAATAAATGTCCGTTAATCGCAAAACGTAAGCTAGCGAAGCTTCAAAATATTGTTCAGTGAATAATGTAAAAGCTTTGGGATGTGTACATCGAATTGCAAAAGAAGGTAAACGATCCGACACGTAATTTATTAATAAAAGGGGCGAATTTTTTAATTTAGCTATAAACATCATCCAGTTCCGCATAATTAAAATTTTAGCTGCGCAAGCAAAGAATTGTTAATTGCATTTTTTAATTTTTAATAATTAAATCGCAATTTTATGTCGGGCATGCACACATTTAAATAAATGTCTGGTGATAGTGAGAAAGTCCGTGGATTCGTGATTACATAAATTCTATAAATGCATTAGTTAAATATTGTAAGACGTTCCAAAAATGTAATTTTTATATTTTTTTATAACGATAGCAATACGTTTATATTAACTGATTCAGTAAAATATAATATATTGAAACATAACATTATTATTTAGTAACATTATCAAAGAATACAAAAATATCGCAAAAGTGTATTGTAAACTTGGCCTCAATGCTTGCATACTAATTAAACAACCATAAAAACAATGATTTAAATCGGTCTTGCAGAAAAAAAGTAACGGTACTACAATTATTAAGACATGAAATAAGCATGCAGATAAAAGTGTTAATCCATCTCCGTACAAGTATGTCTATCAAATTCTAAGTCTACAATTAGTAAAATCGTCGCTCGAAGCGGGTCGTCACGGATTCCGAAAGTTTTCGGGAAGGCCACATGGCCAGGCTTTTTCAGTTGCGCGTCCGAGAGCAGCTCCGAGAGAATATCTCAAGCTCCGCCGCGGGGGAGGGGTGGGGTGGGGGGAAATCAGCTTTTGTGTTGCCCGCACCTGCTTGGCGTCGCCTCGACCTTGGGGAGGCATTTTCCTCTCCGCGCGTCTCTTATACCTGGCTTCCTCTTCCTCCTCCCTCGTCGTTTTCGCATCTCCGACTTTCTCTTACTGACTCATTAAATTTTCTGCACTTTTACGCAGCTTACGAGTTTTAACTGGAAGCTTCGCCTTAGCGAAGAGGTTTAGCATTCTCGAAACAGAGCAATCTTTAAAGAATATTCATTTATTGAAAAAGTATCGATTTGCACTGCTACCGCCTTGCAAGTTGTGAGATTGTCTGTAAAAAAAATGTACCCTGAACCATTAACTTCACGTCATTCGTATGTTTTATTTTATTTTATTTTTTTTATTTTTTCGTTTTACGCATACACAAGTTTTCTGCAAGCTTAACACTCTTAATCTCAGCATGGGAACATTTGTCGAGAGTATTCGAAATATATTTGCGAAAAAAAATTCTAATAACATATTTTTCTGATAATTAGTTACGAAAACATGGACATTTTATACATTGACGACTTATGTGCACTACGTCGTTGCCCCATAATATACTATTTCCGTTCAGATTTTCAATACACTCTGCATAACCAGCCCGGAGGCTTGCACCTCTATCTTCGTCGAAAAGAGCCGAGCTTACACGAACGATGGGGAAGATACGTGCGCCTTTCGCTTCGTTCGCGTCTAGCAACAGGGACCTTCCGCTTTTCGGCGGGTTCGAGCGCTTGCCGAGGGTAAGGCACGTGGAAAAGCTGAGCGTAAATTCAGCCTACGGTGGTGCCAAGTCTTGAGTTTAGACAGAGAACTTTTTTTTTCATGCCTCGATGCTGTAGACGAATCAATTAAGATCTACGAAATTGTGTTTATATTGGTACTACATGTTACAAAAATGAATAAAATCAACGGAAATGATAAAGATTGTGAATGTTATTGATAAAAACGAACATTAGTTAAATAATTAAATATTGATTCTTCAAATTTATTTTTTCCAATGAAACTACGTCAGTTAACAGAAAAAATGTTGTACATTCTTAGATTATACACATCGTAAAATTTGTTTTTATAGCATTTTAATTTAGATATAGCATATTAGTTAAGAGCTAATCCTCACAGCTTCCGACATTTAACTCAGTTGGAAAAGTCCGTTTTCGGGCTTATGGCGGCCATTGCGCTTGTGGTGCCAGAAATTGGAAAGCATGGAAACTGACCGTCTGCGAGACAAGATTATATGCCTATACTTCTACGCCTTCAGTCCTGCAAGTAATAAAATTGTCCGTAGAAAAGTTTCCTCTGAATTTTACTGTTCCGTGGTATGTCCGATGTGACTAATTCATATTCACAAATTTGCTCAGTCAATTAATTTTTGACAATAATAATACTGTTTTAGACACATGCTTATTGTTCTTCAACCTTGAGTGCTTACACTCTAAATCTGCATATGGAAACGTTTGATCAGAACAATTAAAATGCACTCTGTACAAACTTAGTTTTCGATACTGTGCGCAGCGTATTCCGAAAGTATAAGCTGAAAAATATGGCAGCCATTATGCTTGCAGCGGCGGAAATCGGAAAGCAGAGGAACTGACCGCCGAAGGGATAAGTCCACGCTGTCCTACAAACAGTAAAATTGTCTGTAGAAATATTACTCTGAATTTTAGTTTCTCGGAGTATTACTAGCTGATATTCGCGAATTTGTTCATTCAATTAAGCTTGGACAATAATATTATTTTACGCATATACTTATTATTATTATTATTATTTAAGCTTGAGTCGTATACTACACTGTTAGAAATTTATGAAATTTTTTTTACAAATACGTATCTTAAATTTAAGAATGTACATTAAATTTAAAAAAATTTCTGAAATTTACATTAATTGTAATACAAATTTTGAAATTTAATAAACATTCTTAAATGTAAGATACGTATTTGTAAAAAAACTTCATAACTTTTCTGACTGTGTATAAATCTCTGCGTGGAAAAGTTTGGTCAGAACGAGACGCACTCTGCGCAGCGTATTCCGAAAGTATAAGCTGACAAATATGGCAGCCATTATGCTTGCAGCGGCGGAAATCGGAAAGCAGAGGAACTGACCGCCGAAGGGATAAGTCCACGCTGTCCTACAAACAGTAAAATTGTCTGTAGAAATATTACTCTGAATTTTAGTTTCTCGGAGTATTACTAGCTGATATTCGCGAATTTGTTCATTCAATTAAGCTTGGACAATAATATTATTTTACGCATATACTTATTATTATTATTATTATTTAAGCTTGAGTCGTATACTATAAATCTCTGCGTGGAAACGTTTGGTCAGAACGAGACGCATTCTGCACTCTGCGCAAACTTGGCTTTCCATACTCTGCGCAGCGTATTCCGAAAGTATAAACGGCAAAATATGGCAGCCATTATGCTTGCAGCGGTGGAAATTGGAAAGCAGAGAAGCTGACCACCGAAGGGACGAGGTCTATATACTTCTACACTGCTACCCTGGAAGTAGTAAAATTGTCTGTAGAAAAATTTACTCTGAATTTTAGTTTCTTGGGCTGTTCCTAATTCATATTCGCGAATTGGTTCATTCAATTTCTCTTGGGCAATGTAATACAATTATTTTATCCGTTTGCTTATTGTGCTTTTTTAATCTGATAATTTATAGTTATGGAAACCATTGACTGTCATACATTGATGATTTATATACGTATGTTATTGTCCTCTATCTGGTAACATTCTTTTCCTCACAGATTTTCAATACATTCTGTATTCTAACCCGCAGACTTCCACCTCTATCTTTGTCGAAAAGAGTCAAGCTTAGACAAACGATGAGGAAGATACCTGCGCCTCGCTTCGTTCGTGCAAAAGGGACCGAAATCACCGAACGCTTGCTGAGGGTGGGGCACGTGAAAAAATCGGACAGAAATTCAGTGTACAGAGGTGCCAAATTTCGATTTTAAACCGAGAACTTTTTTATTTATGGCTCAAAGCTACAGACAAGTCAATTATTAAGACCTATGAAATTGTTTTTTTATATTATAATACGTGTTAAAGTTATATACTTTAATATTTTGGTGTCACTGAGATATTTCTGCAATTCCTCTACAAAATTTACAAAATAGTAATTAAAAACACAAAAGAGAATTAAAAAATTACGTTTCTTCAAAATCATAGTAATTGTATTTATGAAAATAAATTGCTATCAGGTTACAAATATTTTTAAACGTAAATAAAAATACGTATAAAGTTATCGAAATTTGACATCAGAACGTTTATTAAATTCCAGGGCAAAATGAACATTACACAATGTTGTGATTGTACTAGTACATATAACGAAGTCTGCATGATATTTTTTTAGAAGAATTCCTAATAAAAGGATTGAAATTTTTTTATTGTTTATTAAATATTGGTATGCTAAGTACAATGCTGTTTGAAAAATAAATATTTATACAAATTTATACAAGTTTAAAAATTATCATCAAAGTGTAACATTATTTGTATATGCTAAATATAATGTTCACGTATGAAATATACAAAATTAAACATGTTTGTTTTTGTATATTTTAGATTTATACTATTGTTTATATTATAATTTTCTCTTATATTATCATCTATTATAAATTTCACGTATTAAATATGTGAAATTTACAAAAATCTTACTTTTACTTAAGCTCGAGCATTTCAATAATTTACTTTTTAAAAACATTTTTTTTCAGTAATTACACAACGTGAATGCAAGTCTTACAAATAACAAACCAGTGATTATTAGCTAATGTTTTTAAGTTATAATTTTTCTACAAAAACGTTCTAAAAAATCGATAAAATGTTTTACTGATTATGATCACTATTTTTCATTCTTTGATAACTTATTATTTTATCACAATTAACAACGCAATTTTCTTAATGTTACTCCCTTATATTCTATCCCTGATAATAAAAATCTTAGCGAATACGTATTATCTAGTTTATCGATACATTTAAAATTAAAAATATTAAGTACCTTTTATTTTATTATTCTTTATAAAAACAAGTCAAATTTGCTAATTACAATCGAAGCTGATGACAACGGCTTTCCGATATATGTGTACAGTGTGGAGCTTATGGCTGTCCTGTTGAAGATTTAAAATAATATAAAACGAATTTTACTTTCGTCGATGCATTATTTTAACTAAATTAGTATAAATTAGTATAAATCAAAATTCGTGTAACACATACCACAAATTTCATAAATAAATTTGATGTCACTTAGAAGTCAGTATGCAACGACCAAATATAAACTCGACGGAATGAAACATTCGTTTTATATTTAAATCTTGAACATCAGCTGCCCATACTGTGAAATATATTTGCATATATGTATTTACATTTTCTTGTACTACATGTAGATACATTTAAGTAAATTTTATTGGCCTTAGACATGAATTACGTTCGCTAGATTTTTAATGGTTCCTGTACCCGCGATATAACGACAATACTATGTTACTAACTTCTCTCCTCGATCAACCACCCGAAGCTCCTACTGTTCAGTGCTTTCCAAATCTATGCAATAAACATCCGCGTCCTTGTGCATCTGCCTGACGTGATTGTACGCGGCGTATCGATACTTCGTTATGTGACGGCAGTAGGGACACTGAAATCTGGGTCGCTGGTCGCAGGCATACTTGAGATGCTGCTGAAGGCCGCGTTGGTACGTGAAGCTGCTGGGACACTTGGGACAGTAGAATCTACGTCCGGCTTTGCCCATCGTCGGGAGCGCATTTCGACCCAACTGGTCCGCTACCGAGGGACTGGAGGAGCCGGAGGATCGTTCCCCGCGGCTACTGTGGCGCTTGCCCGCCGCCAGGATGTCCTCGATCTCCACCACCCGCAACTGGTTTTCCTCTGGAAAACAAAAAATTGTGTTAATCTGGCGGAAGAGTTGGGGGTGGAGTTAGGCATGCTGGTGAAATGTGGGTTATTGTACAAGTGTTGCTTGTGGAATGGTGAATTGAAGTGAATCTTTAAAGTGGAATGAAAAAATATATTAAATTATAATAATACAAGAATGTGGAGTCATAAATATTTTCTGAATGAAGTTCTGCTTTTATTAAATCATTTTTTTTTAATAGCTTTACAGTTTTCTTGTGCGGTGGAGAAAAATTTTACATTTTCTACAGCAGTGCATATATAAATTTTTGGCATTTTCGTCATTTTAATACTGCAGTTTCGACATCTTTACTAACACTAAAGTAATGGACTGTAACCAAACAATTTGATACATTACTATTTATAAAAAATACAAAAATGAGAAAATAATAAATATTTAACAGGTATAATTTGGAATTATATTATGGAATTATATTATTATATTATGAATTTGGAATCTCGAACATGTAACGATTTTATAAATTTCAATGAAAAAATTACACTGATATTCTTATTAAATATTAAATACAATCTAATAGCACAAAGTTCTAAACTGTGAGTTCGCAGACATTCGAAATATCACAATCTCCGATTGAATCCTGGGAATAGTAGTGAATTAAAAAACTGGTTGCTTCGAGCACTTTATTCGACTTTTCTCGTGCTGCAGCAAATGATGCCGATGCTTGAAGCGCTTTTTGCAAGAATTGCACGCAAAGCGTGGTGTAATTCCGCACTCGAGCTTTAAGTGGCGCGTCAAGTTGCACTTACGAGTGTAGCGACGGCCGCAGCGCTGACAAGCGAAGGGCAGTGACGCCTCAAATCGAAGGTGATTCCTCATCACCAGAACTGAAAATCAAATTTAGAAATTTTCGGGTTAGTTAAAATATTTTGTCGAATGATTGTTAGAGAAGTTGAGGGTATGTTCGGGAAGTATCGCTAAGGAAGGTTATTTTTTAGTTGTTTGTGATTTTCTATTGTATTAAGTTGTGTATTAGTTAAATTTGAATAAGTTTTTTGGGATTTTGTTTCATTGGTGTTTAGTATTATGATAATAATAATATTATATGATATTAATGTTATACTGTTGTCAGAAAATTAGAAATCTTGGAGAACAGAGAAATTATTGATAAATAATAAAACTTTATTTACATTAATACAAACATTATAATCCGATGAAAATCCTGGTAGAAGCGCGATATTACAGCTAGATTATTGTGAAATTTTCAAAATTTACTAAGTTTTTAGCGATATTATCGCACTGTTTCTACCAGGGAAAAACCATACAAAATACTTATTTTCGCTAATTATAGTAATTAAAATTGACTTTATAAAAATATCTGTTTAGTTCGATTGAAAATTTTTAGAATAAATTTATGATGTTAAATTATATAAGAGTAGTCACTAAACATATTCATATTGTAAATTAAATATTATTATTAGTAAATTATTATAAGTTTATAATACGCTTCGCTTTAAAATATTCGCTTGTTCACAAACAATTTGTTCATTTCTTTTTCTTGTCTTGACGATGACAGGCTTGCAAATGCTCGTTCATCCTATAACGTCTGGTGAATTTTCTCTTACAAACCGGACATTGGTATTTCGGCTCTGTTTCGCATTCCAATTTTTGATGTCGTCTTAGATTCTTTAATCGATTGTATGATTTATTGCACTCTCCGCAAACGAAAATGTTACCCTCATAGCGCACCGATCGAACAACGGGCTTTCGATCCGGATCGTCTGGTGCAAGTGGATCGACTGCAAGCTCCTCGTAGTCATCTAAAAAAAGTACATATTGCTTTAGAAAGCATAAGAAACAATGAAAAGATTCAATCTTATGCCCAATAAATTACGCCTTTTGTTATTTATTCAACTAGCAAGTATTGGTTTCACAAACAAGATAAAATAGGAAAGAACACACTGTAAATTATTTTTTGTAATGTTTTAAAAATTTTAAACGTTGAAAAATAGGATTTCCATTGTATCTTGAGTTGCAAATAAATACTAATGTTATAAGTACAAAACCTATGATCGGTGCTTCATAACGCTAAAAAATTACTATTTAAAGTTTTCGTAAGAAATGTATATTATACGCTTTTCGCAAAGTGCAATAATAAAATAAGTAGTGATTCATAATGCCATTAGAAGAAAAAAATTAATCTATTTATAAACATTAATGATTAGTTATAAAATATTATGTTTATTTACAGTTTTTCTTTATTTTCTACAATTCCATCAAAATATCACGTACGAAAATTCAGGTCAATGGTTTCAAAATCAATTCATTTTCATTTCAATAATTTGTTTGCTATTTTTCTTGAATTTTAATTTCTTTAATTTTTTGACGAATGAATGAAGTTTCATCAGCATATTCTATTTTTATTGTAAAAATGAGTATATTATCAGTATATTATATATAAAGAAGTATATTAATTCACGAATATAGGCATGCTTTGAGAATATTTTCATTTCCAACACGTTAAAAATTTCAAAAGTGAATAATTTTTTAGAACTACCATCATCTGTTTAACAAACAAGAAAGTTAAATTTATTTATTATTATTCAATCGAGATTCTACAACTGAAGTCTATATTGGATATTTTCACCAACTTATTTCGTCATATGCGCCCGAAGTGTTCATAGTTGTGATTAATGACCCACTTTTATGAAAAGGCTTTGAATCTGCATAAATAAATCAACAGTACAATTGAGATTATTTTATATCCAGTAACCCAACAACTCAAATCATGCACTGAGAAGTAAACTATTATATTTTTCTACTTAAAAAAACATCTACTTAAAACACACCATAGTCACTGACTGAGTAAAGTACACACTTTCAAATTATTAACTAAGATCGACTGATGTCACGTATTCTCCGTTCTGCATTTGGGAAATTGAAAGGCAAGATGGGAGTTGGAAATGAAAGATTAGATAAGGGTTATAAAACTTTATGCAATTTATTATGATTGTTAGAGTATGACTATTTATTAAACGGAATAGTACTATAAGCTAATAAACATTATACGACGTGTAAAAACATTAATATTCATGTGAAGGTGTTAAGATGTTAGACTATTTATCGTTAAAAAGAGTAGATTCTAAAGGCGTATTTTTTAACATTCACACTTTCTCATTATTTTTTATAGTATTACAGATTTTTATCAACAAAATAGTAGTTAATTACTATTCATCAATATTGCTTTATTAATTAGCAGCACTTATAATTACGAAATGATTT
Organism: Ormyrus thymus; assembly: GCA_035582935.1. Lineage (NCBI taxonomy): Eukaryota > Metazoa > Arthropoda > Insecta > Hymenoptera > Ormyridae > Ormyrus > Ormyrus thymus. The sequence continues at coordinate 11,406 of JAWWEM010037441.1, forward strand.
AATAAAATTATCAACAAAATATTTTCACGAAAACAGATAAAAACAAATAGAAAATATTTAATACGCTATTAGCTTGTTGGTTATTTATACCATTTTATTTTGAAATATTCAAAACAATGCGATAAAATATTATCTTTAGATAACAATTTTTATGAATAAACGTTTTCATTCATGAGGCTAAAGCCGTTAAATAAAAAGTTGTATAATACAAAGCTGAAGTATTACATGATAATTTTACGATATGCTAAACTAAAGATCGTAATTAACAAAATAAAACTTTCATGTCTAGAGCAATTATTCTACATTTTTTTCATTTAGTTAAAAAACTAAAGACTCAAAGTTGATCACAAATACTTTTTAGCTCGCGACGGCGGCCGGATTCTCGTCCTCTTCATTTTTCTTCTCGGTCTTCTTTTTCGCGGCCTTTTTCTCCTTGTTCGGCTTGTTCTTGCAGTATCTTTTCTGATGGCGCCGCAAGCTGTCGGGCCTGGAAAAAGCCTTATTGCAATACTGACAGAGGTGCCGAGGCTTTGCTTCCTCTTTGACTTTGTACGGACTTTCCGGTGGTTCCGAATCGTAAGTCAGAAACTGTTCGGTTTCGGACTCGAAAGACGGAGGTGTCGGGAGGTACAAGTTGTTGACGAAGCGACCCATTGAGATGCAATCCTCGGGATCGTCCGGCACGGACAACCAAGCGCTCGTCAGCATCGCATCGTCTGCGAAAGAAAAAGAGAAAAATTCAAAATTAGAGGGTGCAAAGTTTTCAATTAGCTGAGAGAGAGAGAAAGAGAGAGAGAAGGTTGAGAAGCTAGGGTATTTGCCTTCAAGCTGGAAATACAATGACAATTTGTGCTGCGGCGAAAAAGTTTTTTTTTTGCTTTACGACAATGACCATTGTTACTTGTTTGTGCATCAATTTAAAACTCATACATGAATCCACGCAATGCGCAAACTATAAACATTCTTACCATTACCCATGAAATGTTTGTGAAAAGCAAATATGCCAAATAACAAAAAAGTTGTAAGACGTTGAAAGTATTATAGAATAAGTAAGTTGAGATACTCACCAAAACTGTGCTGAAATATTCACGAATTTGTTCATCAAAATATGCAATCTGTATAAATACTTAATACACATATATATTATATCGAAAAGAAAATTGTGCAAACAGCAAGTTAAACTCTTTAAATACTTTTCTGAATACACCATGCCAAGAAACTAATTAGGAACGCCTATTTTGCGAACGCTGTTTTCCAAAGGGTTTGTTTCCTGGGTATTCATTTTTGTTTAAAAGTCGTTTGGAAATTGTTCTGAATATTCACAAAATTATACAGAACGTAATTGGAATGTGATTTTTTAAATAAATGATCAAATGAAAAAAGGATTCAGAAATTTTTATTACTTCAACTGTGCTAAAATTTTGAATGTAATTTTAGTACAGTAACATTTATTAATCGAAATTACATACAATATTAAAAAATACATAATGCTTATATGCATGTAATGTAAATAAATAATTATTATTGACCCGATAAATTAAGTACATTATTTACAAAATTTGATTAATAAATACAAAAATATATATATAGTACATTTTAAAAAAAAATAGTCAAAAAGCGTTAACAATAATTTTCAATCGATGCGGCATCATCTTCGTCGTCGTTTTCCCCTTCTATTCAGATTTATGCATAGTTTTAATGTGACGTTGACAATTCGACTTCTGTTTAAAAGGTTTTTTACAAGTGGAGCAGAAATATTTCGGAAGTTGACCGCAAACTAAACGCAAATGACGTTGCAAATTATCCTTTCTGGAGTACGATTTTCCGCAATTATGGCAAGCGAGTCGGGAGGTTTCAGTATCTAAAATGAAATAAAAATATGTGTTAATAAAGTAAAGTTTGAGTGACGTATTTAACTCAACATTACAAGTGATTTTTAACCCAGCGTTACAAAGGTCTATGTTGACACGAATAAGTGGCATGCTTAATTTTTTAAAAATTTTATTTAAACGAACTTACAATATATCAATATCCAGACATTTTTCAAATTAAATAAACCATTAAAAAATATTTGTCAAATAATTTTAGTTTAAATAACAATGAAATTACATTCCAAGAATTAAAAAAAATTAATATATACTTAATGAAAAATGATGATTTTATCTGTTTACTTTAATAAGCAATCAGAAACAGTATACAGTTGTAAATAAATAGACACAAAAGATCTCTTTGTCTAAAATGTATTCATCTTACTTTCATATAAAAAAATACATGTAGTCCTGATTACATAACTTTGGCTAAAACTTAAATACGAAGGATAATGTACAAGAAAGTGTTGCTTTTGAGAATTTAGCGAGTACCAATTAATTATACTGGTATTAATTAGTTTTATATCACATTGCAAAAGAGATCATCGAAAATTTGATTCAAAATAGCATCCTTCCCTTATTAACTAGACCTTAAACTTTCTAATTACGCTACAAACATTTTCCAAACACTTAATTCAGCACATACTTAAAGCAAGTACATCCCTAAATACACTGTCCCGCTGATTTATCGGTGCAAAACGACCGCATCGTTAAATTCTCAAAACCAAGTGCAGCTTCTCCGATTGTAATCAGTTGGCGGAAGTCGAGGTGGTCGAAGCTTCGGGGTGGTGCTCGGCGCGGTGGGCAGACAGAATGAAAGCCTTGAAGGCGGCGAACGGACACTGGGGACACTTGAAGAGCGGCGCCTCGCACTTGTGCTTCAGGTAATTGCTCCACATCTTGTAAAATTTGCTGCACTTGGTGCAGGTGTAGCCCAGCATGCGGTCGCCGACGTACGTCTTGCGGAAGTCCTTTGCCTCCGTTTGCACTGGATTTACTGGAAGCAGAAGTCGGTCGGTTAGTGATCGGAGCAGAGAAGGGTTGTTGTGGAGATTTTGCAAAAGTGTAGGTTTGAGAGTTAAGCTTGAATAGGTTTGGTAAAGAGTTTGAGTAATTATTTTATTAGCTAGTAAGTTTCAAGCTTACATATTAAAAACTAATTTGAAGCATACACTGAGAAAAATTTTTTTGAAAAATTACTATTTAAATAGCACTCGTGGGACACACACATCTTTTAACAATTTT
>JAWWEM010037452.1:0-14514 GCA_035582935.1 Ormyrus thymus
GTCAACGCGCTCGGCGCTTTACATTTATTTATCTGAATGTATGCGCCTCTTTTTTATGAATTTCTTCGCTGACTCACGTTCTGTCGCAATGAATACGGATGATAATACATTTATTTTATCGAAAAAATTCACTTTAATATTTAAATATTTTTATTGGTTTAAATACGTTTTAAAACCGATGGCTGTATATAATTTTTAATATTTTATCAAGCAATAAATGTCCAGGAAAATTTTAGTATAGAAAAACAGAAAAATGGAATTGAAAGTTGTACATCAAATCGTAAACATCTGCTTTATCGTCACAAACGAACGATTATTATATATAAATTACTATCTTAATAAAGTCAAGAAATATTAAAATCCGTCAACAAATAAATACATAAATCATGAGCCATAAATTTTTATTTATCGACCCACGAATCCCGATCACGCAACCGGTCCTCAGTTTGACACTCCCGATTCGGCGGGCAAAAGCGATAAAACTCTTACCTGCACGGCGTTTGGCTGACCCCCCTTTCTAATATATTATGCGTTGTGTGTTTCAGATGAAGGCGCCAGCGATGCCGAAAGAACGCCGCTCGCAGCTTCGAGCCCATATACGGTTCTTCCTAACGACAGCGAGGGCTTGAAAATTATATATTTGGTCTCGGACTATTAAAGCGGCGGAGTCACGCGAATCATGTACGGGAACCAAAAGGAACGCATACCTGACCTTTTGGAGAGTCCCAACTCCAGGAGGGACCTCAGGAATTCGCGATTGTCAAACGATCAGCCGAGGCGCTACGAGAACGCCATGACGAAATACGAACGAGTGAGTCCTCATCCGCGAAGAAGATTGACAAACAACCTCAGGCTGGAACAGCAGTACTATAATTTTCAAGGTCATTCTAGTAGCGATGAATGTCTCACGAGAAGCAAATCAAAGAGCACGAGTTCCATTGATACACAGTCTGTGAATAATATACTTGATGAATTTGAAGATTTAGACTATGGGAAATCCTCTGATTTAAGCGATCTCGAGGTTGACAAAGTCGAAGTCACTAATTTCAATGAAATGATGGACATTCAAAAGCGTCAAGTGACTGAAAAGTTAAATTCTCGAGTTTATAAATCTCAAAATCAAGCAACGCCAAGAGATCACCAGCAGCCTGCTTCACCAACGAAAATTAGCCGGCAGACTCAAGTCCAACAGCGTTCTCGAGATCGGCAGAAAAGTAGTGAAAGAAGATTTTTATCACCTTCGGAAGATAGAAAAAATACCGTTTCATTAACACAAAATCCAGAAGTTCGCGCGAGTATACGATCCTATAAAACGCAACCTGAAATTTTAATACGAAAAGGTGAAGTACAGAAAAGAGTAGACGAGTGGCTTAGCCAAACAAGAAATCAGAATTGCGCAGGTTTCAGTAAAGAGGGTAGAGGACTGACCAGATCGAACAGTAGTGCAGAGCAAAAAAGCCACAGAAGGTTAAGACAGCAAGAATTACGATCCCGCAGATCTCAATTGAATGGATCGTCAAGCTACGATGATTTGACCCACGACGACCTGAAATTCGAACGTAAAAGGTCGACTGACAGTGCCAAAGTCAGTATTGGAGTAAATACAAGTCGCGGAACTTACAAACAGTATCTTGCATTGAAAAATAAAAATAGATTACAAAAGCAACAACAGCAAGAGAACTTGGGTACTGAGACTACTCACCAAGAAAGTACAAATGCCTTTCGATCTAGAGAAGCAAGTCCTGCTGCAACAAGGATGCATTTTCACACACGCGGTGACGCTATGAATTTGAGCTTTCGTTCTACATCTTCAAGAAGACAAGAACACGTTGAGCAGGAACAGCCCCAAAATTGCTTGAGCATCGAATCATCGCAACAGATAAATGTGAGAAGCAAAACTGCTCGAGCCAGACATCAGATGGAAAATCGTATATATAGTATCATTAAAGCAAGAAATGAACAGACAGCTTCGGCTGAAAACGCTGCTATCAATAGACGAGCGTCATTTAAGTGTGAAAACTCTCGAAATTCATCCAAGTCTACGTCTACGAATAGCTCGCCTAGTAAAGACTCAAAAGAAAGTGCTCAGACAGCAGAATCATTACTAAATTCAGAACAAATGATCGGTACCTTATCAGTGACGAGGAGCAGTGATCAGGAAATCAGCAGTAAAACAATAGAGTCAAATCCTCCAACTGAATCGGGGTCAGATCTGTCGCAAGAAATTTACGGTTCAGTGAGCGAGAGAGTTCGTGTGTTCCAAGGCAAGGGTGACCCTCGACTGTCCAAGTCGAAACACCTGCAAGGCTCGAATGTCCTCATAGAAACGAGAAATAAGTCACCGATGTCTCCCAGCAGAAGTAACAGTTTTCACTACAAAGAAGGAGAACGCAATCAATCGACTTTTAAACCGAACGCTCAATCTTACAATCACAGTGAACAAGATAAAAAGAGAGAAATAGATTCGACCACAAGATACGTGGAGAAGATTTACGAAACTACCCTTCAACCTGAAGTCATTCACGCGGATAATCTAGAGTCCATCTTCAGACCTGGTCGTACAAATTTTGTATACGGAGAACGAACATCCAAAGATTTGAGCAGCAGTAGCAGCACTGTCATTTTTAAGAAGGAAAACGACAGTGGAAAAAGAAAAACTATTAATATGTACAATAACGAATCTGAATCAAAACCTTCAGAATCCACTCTAAGCCACTGTTTAACATTGTTGCAAAGGTCACCCAGTTTTAGATTGAAAAGACGCACCGTACCGAAAGAAGAAGACATTTATTCAAAGACGTCGAGCATCGAAAGGCAAAAACAAGATGCATCCAAAGAAGAAATTTATTCAAAAGCTACAAATACTGAAAGACCGGTAATAATCGAACCTCCAAAACGAATGAACAGTTTCATAACCTTCCAAAATTCAAACTCCGCGGCAACGGCATCGACTTCCAACCATGTCAAAGAAAAGCCGTTGGAAACTAATATGGACGAGCATCTGGTACGCGAAAAGTTGCATCTGAACTCCTACGAAGCCAGAAGTACGCTGAAATTGAACAATCCTAAGACGGCGGAAGACATAATCGAGAACGACAAGAACAGGAGGAAGGACATCTCTGTAAAAGCAGAAAGCCCGGCCGCTCGTCAGGGGATCGTCAGCCCGAGGAACGAGAGCACGTCGTACTCCGCTAACAACGTGGGCGTATCCTCAGCCGAGCAGACTCAGGCCGCGACGAGGGAAAAGAACGGCGAGGATGCAGCGGTGATTAACGAGGTACTGCTCAAGAATTTGCAGTTCAAGCAGGACGTTCCCTCCAGCAAGCCTCCGGCACCGCCGCCTAGGACTTGTCCGGAGACTCCCCGGAAGCAGGAATCGGCTCTGATCGTCGAGCTTTCGCCTCTGAGAAGTAAGCCGCTGAATTACAACAGCGTCCTCAGCGACGACTACGCGAATTTGCATTCGCGCAAGCAGCAGCAGCAGCAGGAGAACGGCAAAATCTACGTGACCAAAGAAGAGATGGAGCGGAAGAAGTTGATGGATTTACTTAAAAAGGGAGAGTTCGAGCTGGTTAAAATGGTGAGTCTAAGATGCTTTTTATTTGTTTTCTTTTTCAGAGTTGCAAGCTACTTCGAGGTGTAAAGTTTTACACTTAAAAAGTATCCTAAGGTGCGATCTAATAAAATAAATAACGACACACTCTAAATCTAAATAAGTGAAATTTCACTTATTTAGTGTGCATCTTCACTTATTTTGAATGTCCAGAGTCGTCCACGTATAATAATAATCACATTCTCAATAAATGAAATGAATCTTCCTTTTGAATAATAAAAGTTTACTAATGAAATAAGTGAATATTAACTTATTGAATTAGTGACTTATCACTGTAATAAAAAGTTAAATTATCTTATTTTCAAAGAAGGTTAAAAAAAGAAAATACTTTACTTATTAACATTTTTTTTTATTAATAAAAATTTTAAATTTGAGAAACCTTAAATTACTAAATGTTACAAATTTATTATAATATTAATTATTTAACATAGATTCACTTTGGTTAATTAAGCAAAGGATCGCGCACATGCGCAGTGAATCTTCAATTCACTTATTCAATGAGTGAATCAAGCAGTTCCTTTTTCATTTTAAAATTTCACTTTTTTATACGTGAAAAATTCACCTACTTATTTAACTTTAGAGTGCACAATACTTGTTTCGGTACGAAAACCAAAATTAAATTTTCAATGCCAAAAGTACGATACTAATATTTCTGTAATACTTGTATAATTTTCATAAATATCTTATATTTCTTTTTGATAATGAGTGCAATTTTAAGCAGCAACAAATATTGGAGTAAACCGCTCGTGCAATTAATTAATCAACGATTTGAAACAAAAAAACAATCCAGATAAGGATTGGAAAGGTAACGAGTTTAAAAACTCATCCGGCCTGACCTTCGCCGCCGTTTTACGCGGCAATTGATCAGAATCAGTCGATGCGATCGCCCCGATGCGAAGACGCCACACATGTACAGGTTAATAACGCTTACACGGCTTCTAAGTGTATCAATCAGAAGAAAAAAAGCAAATGGCTCGAGTGACACGTGAACTTTGGCTCTAAGCGTGAAACCACAATTACGAAGTACCGAGAGCGAGTGTCAATTAAGCCTCGGAGTCAGAGGTCGCTTCTTCTTCAATTCGAGCGGGTGGTCATTAACGAACACGGTGTAACTATACGTACCCCCCTCGCGCGTGACTCAGCCGTAAACTCTTGACACGAATGAAGCGATTCTAGCCGCACGAATACACGGCCGCGTCGTAAAAAGTGCATAACTAGAGCGTGGGCGTCGATTGTTCGATGGGTTATTAATTGAATCAAATTTGAGCAATTTCCTGGGGCGCTCGATTTGGACGGCGTTTAAAAAGGATGGGTGCTCTTAAAATTTCAATATTTCAAACTGAATTTTATATTTAATATTTCACTTGCTCAGTGAGTGCTAATAAACGATAATCGCGTAAAGGAAAAAATTCAACAGTCCTGTTTCCGTGGAAATCGATGATGTTTCTGCTTATCGAGCAGTGAAGTATTTATTCATGCCTTATGAAAGTGCTGGAACATCTGATATTTTATTAGTTTTTATCTAAATATGCTACTCTAATCCGGCAAAACGTTTCCTTCTCTCTGCGGAAAAAGCAAAGCCATTCCCAGTGAGAAAATCAATTATTCACTCGGCTATGCTCGATAAAGCACGGCAGTGCCCGGGCAGCCCTTTAAGCCTGTACACCGGCGGGTTCCAGCTTTAGTAGCTATAAAGACATCGGCAGCTCTCGGCAAAGGAAGAGCCACACGTTAGACGGCAATGACCTTAGGACGCGCTGTTCCTATGCACACATCTCCCCAGCTCGATAAGACGAGCCTGGAGGGGAACAAGTTCAATTGTAAACCGAGCGCCCGGGAGAAGTGCTCTACGCCGCTCGCGCGAGAACAAGGGCCGGCAGTAAAGGAGACGAAAAGATGCTGGTGCTGCAGCTGCAGAGCGAAGGTGTGTGGGAGAAGGTAGGATTTATGATTCGAGCGTGTTCTGCTACCGGCGAGAGAACTCCGGGGCATTAACTATGCCGTTCATGCCGCGCTTTAGCACGCAAGAAAGACGTTATAAATTGTAGCACCGACGTAATGCCCAAGTTTCGCAGACGACGATTTTCGTCTCGCGCGGCCATTTTTCAAAACGTCCGCCGCCGATCCGATCGACGGACGACGCTTCGGTTAAATAGAAATTTCGTCGATTCGCGGAATTAAATTAAGCTATTCGGGCGACGAGTTTTTTCTTGCGTTGCATAAAACTCTTGCGGTTTGTTGCAACACTCTAGAAGATTAAATTACAAATTGGAGACTTTTGCCTGCAAGTGAATGTTAATTATGAAGCTCTTTTTGTGGTCCATAATACGAGTTAAACTTTCACTTGGTACAAAATTTAGAACAATTATAATCATTTAAATGGATTTAATTATTTACTTATGCCTCGGACATAAAAATAATCGCTCTTATTTAAATAATGTCGGTTACGTAAATGGGTTTTTCAACTTTTGCCAACGCAATTACCTGCGATTTTATCTAACTAACGCAGGATGCTTTACTTATTGCCACTTGTTTTGAAAATAGGCGGCATTACGCGTACCTGCAACTTAAACATAGTATTTTACCGTCACGAGAATGAATTGCATCTTGTGAAATTTATTTAAGTGCGCGGTTGGCCAATAAAGTCAAATTTGTCGAAAGTTTGCCGCAGAAGTCAGACGTGCGTGTCTCAAGTTTCCGAGAACTTCGGAAAAATAGATTTTCCCCGGAGGCCGATACTCGAGATTTTCTTTTCTCCTCTTCTTGGGGGAATTCGTTCGTTAAATAATTAATAACCAGGTCAGTCATAAAGTCGCGCAAATTAATAAAGCACGTGCCGCGCGCGAAAGAAAAATGCACTGTACGAGCTGAAATTTCAATAGCGACGATGACTTGGCCGCCTCGACCGATGCTGAAAGAAATGTCGACTATACGCGATAAGAAAGGAAGGAGTATGATCCGACGGCGGAAAATTTAATAATCACGCGGAGATAAAAATGGCGTGTTTTTTTTTAAACAATCTTAATTCTTGTTGTGTGTGTTTTTAATTTAAAACGACATCTTAATTGGGCGCGCCACTCTTTGTTATCGTGCAATTAAAACGAATAAGAAAGGGCTAATTAGGTACATTTTTAATGAACAGTGCGCTATACCGAAGTTTTTAAGCCGAATAACAAAAGAAAAACAGACTTTCCGTCTAATTAACAGTAATTTGATTTCCACAATGCAAAACGCGAGATGGTATTTCATGGAGCGAAAAACTCAATGTTCGGAAACAAAGCCCTGCATAGACTCCGGAAAAACTCTTATCGAATCAATCCTCACAAAGCGAGTTTTATCAGCAGGAAAAAAAGATAAAGCAATAGCAAGCCCCACTCGATAATTACCGGTTCCCGGGCGCCTCGAAAGCAAGGCCAAAAATTTCTCGACATTCCCGCGGGGGGCTCGAAAGCGTCCCATTCTCTTCAAGCCGCCCACGAAGGTAAATTCCTCGTTGCGCCGCCGTCGCGCGGCTCCAGCAAAACTGCCTGGCAGGCTAAACCGCCTTAACCGCAGTCGCATTTCCATAGAGCGAAAGGCTGGCTGGCGGCCGCCGCCCGCAATAATCAAAGAATTCAGCCTGTAATTTCGGCCCCATTACCTGGGGCGAACCGCCTCGCCGGCAATTTCGATGGGGCCGTAAAACTCGAGCGCTCGAAACGAAAAGAAAGTCCTCTCTCCTACCTCCCTCCCCCTCCCGCCCCCCGGAAGGCGGCTGACTAAGACCACTCGAAAATCGCTCGCGGCGGTAGTACTCGCGCTGTTTTGCTCTATGAATGAGGTGCTCCCGAGCACGTGCAGGCACTCGCACATTCGCGCGCGATATTTTCCACGCGCGAGTTGCGATTCGCACGTGCTGCCCCCCTGCTTTGTGCTTGCGCTGGAAGGGGGCGAGGGGGGCTCTTTGCTTTTTCGAGACTCGCTGATTGTGAAACTTAATCAGGCTGAGAGATTTTCAGACGGTGCTGTGCGATTTCAAAGTTCGCTTTTACAAAAGGCTATTCCCTGGCTGCGCGGGTTTGCGCTGTAAATTGCATTCTTTTGTTCAAGAAATGTCTTTAATAATGTTTAATCTCTTGCGTGAATTTTGATACATTCAAATGTAAATAAGATCTATAGCAAAGATAATAAGAGTTAAATTGAAATGGTTATTATAGTTATCGACAGGATAATAACTTTCGCACGCAAGTTTTATTTTTACGCGAGTAGCATAAAAATTCAGAGCCACTAAATTTACTTAGAAAATTTATCCGGCCTCGAGCGAACAAAGGACCAGACAATCCTCAAGGTCAATAAATGTAACCATATTTCGCCGAGCGCCGCACATCTGACATGGACTGCATATACATACGTACAACGTGTCAGCCACCGTTACACGAACCGATCCATTGTCATCGGGGAGTGCATTCAATGGTCGCAGTGTAACATCTGCGAGCTCGGCGCGCGTACACATTGAGAAGACTATCATGCGGCGACTGGCAGGCAACAGAGTTGTCGAGAGTCGGAGAAAAACAAAGGGGGAGAGGGGTGTAAAGAAATTGAGAGCTCGGCGGAGCGGGAGAACGAAAAAGTAGATCAGTATTTCATCATCGAACGAGCCGGGGTTCTTTGAACATTTTTATATTGCTTGCAGTATAATGTATACCTTGCTCCAGGTCGCTGTTTGACTCAGAGTCAAGTATCTCAATCTGAGCTTGCTTAAGTAGGAGAACCAATTGAAAAAATGATCTCGGAAATTTTAGTCGCAAGTAATAAAGATCAATTAGATTGTGCTGTAAGCTTGGCAGGTCCGAGTATAGAGATGTTTTTTAAACTCGTCTTGATAATTCAGCAACTGATCGCTACAGGCATCAGATTCTGTACTGCATTTCTGAGAAAATTAATCAACCTTTCATTATTGAGCCCGTTGACCGCGATCGTAAAATTTTAATCAAACCATCGTCTCGACGACTCTATCGACTAAAAAAAAGCTGTAGCATCAAGTTAGAATTTAATCTAGAACTTGTCGCTTAATAGAATTGTCGAAAAGGCAAGCAAAAGTAAATTTTTAAAAAAACAGACTAACTAGCCCGGCGCTGGCATTTGAATAGTAACAGAGCGACGGGCGGAGAGAAGGCAAGCAGCGGGAACACGAGCGGCACGAGGTTGTAGACAGAGCCGCAGCCTAAATCAGCGACGCGTGTCCTCGAAGCTCTCTCCTCCATCATCGAGATTTACGAGCTTATAGCGGATCGTTATACGCATTTCGAGCGCGTCAAATGTAACGAGGGAAATATATGAGTGAGGGCATTTTTGTGTTTACCTCGTAAATCGACGCGGCTTCCGATCGCGAGAGAGCGAGCCGCGCACGCCAGTTATACGCCTATGGTCTGTCTGGGTGGCAAGGCGAAATGACTTTTTGATATACTGACCTCTACAGCCTACATTTATAAATGGGCTATTGACTTTTAAAAGGGGGCTGCTTCATCAGCTTTTTGCTTCGCCCTTTTAATCAATTCATTTTTTTTAACTTTTCTTATCTGCGTCATCTCTTCTGCGTCGTGTTGTTTCTTTTAAATTGTCTTTCGAACTTTTTCTGTTGATTCGCTTAAAAACAATTATTTATTTATTGGCTTGATAGCGGTGGATAAAGAATTTTTAAAAATATCTTTTTATTTCTTAACTTTTAAATTATAGTATCAACTTTGATTTAATTCAAACTAGCCAGTTTTCGTAATAGACGCGTATCCACTGTTAGTTTTTCACAATACAATGGGAAATTACTTTGCTAAAAAAACTCAGAGAATAGTTGTCAGATTTAGGTACTATTGCGCAGCTTGAACTCATTTTATTTTAATTCATTTTTAATTTTCTTAATGCCACTTTGTTGCTTTCGAAAAGCTACTTTATTATAAATATTAGAAGGAACTGAATTGGTCAACATTTAATGATTCAAAAGCACTTAAAAAGCGTATTGAACGTTTCTCCGGCAGAGAAGAGACTTCGCAAAGAGTTCACTCTTATTACTTAATAAATTTCGTAAACTTTTAATTAGGGTAAAAGTTTATTGCTCAATGTCTTTGCAAATTACTCTTTTAAAACAGATGCATATATTATTAAGTACTTTCCAAACATTTTCAAATTATTCTGAAAGGCAGCAATGGACGTAGATTTGAATTAATAAATATAATTATATTCAGTTTTCTTAAAAATATCTACTTTTAAAAATTATTGAACTTCTTTAATAAATGCAAATATAGTCGGTCAGCGGTTCTCCTTCAATTAGCCCTTACTGAACAATTTTGAAAAACAATGCCTTTGACATACGAACCAATGTAGTCGTCTACCCCAGAAAATCAATATCGGAAAGTTAATTGACGCGAATAAATTGGTCGATCATTTTCTAGTAAACGTCGTCAGGCACGTCATTAACAGTTACGGATATCTTACACATGCACAACGCGCTGAAACTTGTTATCAAAGCACAGCTCAAACCGCTTTGAGAACACCGCGGCTAACTTTGTCTTCACAAAGGAGCAACAATCAGGTGCATCCCAGCCAGATAAGATAAGAGAATCTGTCCCCGGCAGAGTCAGCGAGCGTCACTTTTTCGTCGAACGCTCCATTTCGAAAATAAAGAGGAAAATCATTTTGAAACCTGGAAGGTTCGGCTCTTTTGAGTTCATAGAGGGGTGAAATTAAGGCGTTATATGCAAGGATGCACAGAGGAGCGGTTGCTTTGTCGGGCACTGGATGAGTAGAAAAAAATATTCAACTCCTACACGTTTGACTGATGAATCGAAGTAATAAAAACGCAAAGGAAAAAAGGAAATAGCTGTCGACACGCTTTTCTTTTTGCTTGCACATCGAATACATCATAGTATAACCGTAAAGAAAAAGTTGCAAGCTTTTTTTTCATTCAATCTATGGGTTATTTATTCATTTTTATTGCTTTTCTATTTTAAGAAAACTGATTCTGATTAAAATAAAAAAAAAAACTAGTAAATATTAACGTTAAACTAAATTGTGTAGATTGTTTATATTTTTGAATAATCATCGTAAGTTTATGTAAATTTGAAATAGAGACAGTGGGAACTAGGAATTTAAAGCATCTATCTTTTAAATGCAAAAATTTTCACTATGTTACTCTATCTTTTAATAAAATATCTAGCTGTTATTAGATTGATCGGCGAAGTTTCTGGATTTATTGACTTCTGTTAATTTTTTACAGCGAAAAGCTAAACCACAAAGTATTTCAGAACCCACCTGCTTTAAAACAGCTCTTAAAGAAAGAAAACGAGCACATATTTCACAAGAAAGGTAGAAAAACTACAGATAAAAATCTGCTGGTGGTTAGCAAAATAGAGAGAGGAAAGGGGTAAACTCCGAGTCCGGACAACAGTATAAAAGAGGGTTGTTTTAGCCCCTCGGATTGAGATCGAACGACAAGGTATAGAGAAAAGAGCGCAGAAGAATATTACTGGCCTTAGGGTGTTACCAGCAGCCATAGCACTAAAGGGGGCACTGTAGCCAACGAAAGGAGCCCGATGGACTATCCAGGTCTGGGAGAAACCAGGAAAAAGATATCCGAAGCAGTTGCAAGCAGAAGGATATTGCACTTCGTCCGGAAACTTTACTCGTCCAGCTCTCCTTTGCTCCTCTCATTTCGTTTCTTTGAGCACTTTCCCTACAAGAATACCGTTTCAGTGCGAGACACTCTTTATTTTACTCATTTATCTGGTCCGTTAGATTGCATTTCGCCGCAGCGCTGCCTGTCGCTAAACCCAGATTCTTGTTTTATGTTCTTCGCAAGGAATCTAATCGGTGGCGGCAGTCGATAATTAATCGATTCCTCAAAGCGCCTTAAATAATCACGACTTGTTCAACTTGCTTTCTGTACTCGAATATTTCTTGGGGAGCTTTCAATGCAAGATCATTCATTTTAACACTTCGAACTCGATGGCTCAAATTAAAGTGATAAATGCAACTTTCTCGTGCAATGAAAACAATTAGAATAGCCATTCTATGAGACTTGAGGCGTCGATGATCACTGCATGAGATTCGAAAATAGTTTGCAAGCTAATTGAATCCAATATGCTCGAAAATTATCCGCTTTAAATAAAAACCTTTCAGATCCACGAAAATAGATTAATACAGTAAATCGAAAAAGTTAACAAGAATAAATCAATCGTCGCTTCTGTAGCACAGACATTTTCACGAGTAATTAGCCAAGTTGCTCTTCTCAGAAGCCAGAGTGCATTCTCCCGGCGAGTTTGAGAGCCCAAAAATAGGTTTCACGACGGTCGCCCGGTCACGCGTCTCGCGTTTTATCGCCGTCGTCGAAGCGGCCCTTTCTCGCTCCTCTCGAGCCTCGCGTCCACGCGTGGCCGATTTTACAAAATGCTAATCTAATCCTGGCGCGCATCGAGCTTCCGCGCAATTTGCCGCGTCTCGAAGGAAACGTCGACGCGTTCGTCGCGATGCGCGCTGGCTATTATGGGAATTGGAAGACTGTCCGCTGCCCACGTGCCTGGAATAACGCGCGGCATGCGTAATTTCTGCCTCCCCCGACCGGCCCTCGTGTTTTTCGAAACAGAAAGCTGGCTTCTGTTTATTTTGAGTCTCTCGCGCTGAAGCTCATGACAGATTTAAGCGAATTTTGTGTGCGCTGCGCTTTTACGAAATTAAGCCAGATTTAACATTGTTTTCTGTTACTGCAATAATAATATTAATTAACTTAAAAATAGAGATTTTATTTAAATTAATGTTCATCAAAGGCAATCAACAAGATACCCGCTGGAATTGGCGAAAGTTTTTCAAAGAAATTGATTTGAAATCGGTACACAAACTTTTCCTTTAGCAAATACCCCCGACGTCGTTTCAAATTGTGGCCCTTCAAGTGCATAAGCAATTACGTCAGCGTAATCAACAAAGCATTTCAAAAGCGAGAGAGAAAAAACCCATGTAGCACGCAGCGTAACGTAAAGTCGCCTAGAAAGTGATTGAACGATCGAGCAGCAGCGGCAGCAGCATTCGCGGAGGGCGAGAGAGAGAGAGAGAGAGAGAGAGAGGAGCAGGAGGAAGAGAGCGACTGTCGCCTCGGCTTTTTCAGCGCTACAGCTCGTTTCCCGTCGCTGATGGGGGCGAACGCGTCGTCGCCACCCCTTGGAAAATGAAATTTTCCATGGCGGAAGTTGCGAGAGAGGCGGCAGGCTAATTTATACCGCCGCTGCAGCCCGTACATTATGCGCCAAAGGCTGCAAAAGGGGCGAAAAAGGAGAGCGCCGTGCACCAAGCTGGCAGGGAAAGAAGGGTGGCTAAGCGTGGAGCATAAGTATAAGCGCTCTGAGATTTAATATCGCTTGATGGAAACCTGCGATGTACTTGTTTTGCCTAAAGAAGTCGAAATAACTTAACACGCACAATCATCGTGTTGGTAATCGTCACTCAAGAAAAAAATCACTGTCTTATACATTCAATAAAATTGTTAAAGATAAAATTTTAGTACTTTAAAGAATTAAAAAAATCTAAAGTTTAGCTAAAAAATGTGTCTAAATATAAGCTATAGTTTTATTAAGAAAAAGTGCAGAAACGCAAAGCTTTTACAACGTGAATAAGTATAGGAAAAGAGAGTTTGTATATGCCACTTCCTTTCAGGTTGAGTTTTACTTACTCAAATCTCTGGTACTGTACAGTAGTTCCGAAAAGATTACCGTTCGTGGACTCAAAATCCTTAAATGTTCGGTTTGTACAACCTTACAGTACAAACAGTAGTAAAACCTTATTTCAGTAAAATTCAAATCAATCGATCATTTTTATGACTAACCATTAAAGTAAAAAAACCTCTGCCAAAATTTGTTGGCAAGTAGCTTCTATCAAACTAATTTATTGTTCCTATATTCATAGTAATTGTTCAAATATGAAATATATTAATAGTTTAAATATAAAATATATTAAATAATATTAATATATTATGCAGTATTTAAAAAAAAATACACCTCGATGCGCTATTTTTGCATACTGAATCTAATAATGTATTACAGTAAGAAAAAATATGACAGCAGTATGCAATCACGGTACCCTGTATAATTAACAAATATATCTGTACAAGATATTATTACAATGATTGCAGCATATTGTTTGAAATATCACATTTCGAATAAAGGTCGCTTTTAATTCAATAGTTTAATGGATCGTTGCATTTCTAATCAAGATGAGAATCTTTAATATAATTATTATTGTACAGTATTTTCCAATAGTATTTTATATTCAACTCTTGCCACGAAGAAGTGAAAACCCCGAAAAATTGTGTGTGAACGTTGTAAAAACGAAAGCACTATTAAGAAATCTTCTTCAAATTATTTTATGAAAATAAACGTAACTCATACGGCAGAATGAACGGTTATCAAGTGACATGTTGAAAAATCCGTTAATTCTGAATAATACGCACAGTAATAGATTGATTACAGATTTAGCTGGTAGAAAAATTAAACAAAAAATTATAGCTGTTAAAAAAAAGAGACAGACTATTTAATTACATTCAATTTTAGCACTGATGGAGCTCAATTGACAAAAAATAATATAAAAGCATTTTGACCACTGCAGCTAATAATAAACGAGTTATCTCCAAAACTAATTTAGATATATTTTATTAGCTGGAAATTTAATTTGTAAAACGTGAGCCAAAACCTAACTTATACAACTGTGGAATACAAGTAACAACATATGACAAGGATATAAAATTCACATTTTCTACTTTTGTACTGTAGATGTAACGCTATTTAGCAATTTGAAAACAGTGAGCCTATGCCCTGGTAGAAATTGAAAACATTTTCAGAGCATTTTTTGGCCAGTTTTTCATAAATGGCCAAAAAATACTCCAT
>JAWWEM010037463.1:0-14513 GCA_035582935.1 Ormyrus thymus
GCTCTCTCCTCAACGGACACAACGCACAAGGCATTCGTCCCCCTTCCTTGACCAACACCACACGGTGTTGTGCGTCAAGATTGTCATTTGCAATCATGGATACGAGATGGAAATATCCCTTCACGTGTTGTGTGTGCGGTCCCATGGATTGCGGAAAAACAGTTTTCGTAAAAAGATTTCTCGCAAACCTGCCCGAAATCTGTAACGTTAGATTCGATCGTGTTCTTTTTTATTACGCAGAGTGGCAAGAGGCATATCGTACAGAGATAAAATTCGGTGATTCTGACTATAATGCTCCGAGAATCGAATTTTACGAAGGATTACCGCAACCGTCCGATTATTCAAACGATAACGAGAAAAAGAAACTCCTCGTGCTGGACGATTTAATGCACGAGTCTTCCAACGACATTATTCTAGATCTTTTTACCAAAGGTAGTCACCACAAGAATATAAGTATCATTTTTATAACTCAAAATATTTTTCACAAGGGAAGTCTCAGCGTGATATCAGTCTCAAAACAAAATATATTGTATTGTTTAAAAATCCGCGGGATCGTGCACAAATTCAGCATCTCGCGCGTCAGGTTTTTCCCAAAGATCCAAGATTTTTGCAAGAAGCCTCCCTCGATGCGACTCGTCAAGCTCATTCCTACCTATTTCTCGATCTGTCGCAAGATGCACGCGATGAGTTTCGATTTCGTTCCTGCATATTTTTGGACGACAAGGTACACTACGCCTATGTGCCAAAGTACTCTAAATTTTCTTAGAAAAGCGTTAGTCGCGGCATCAAGGCAACAGTATCTTTTGAGAGATGGCTCCGACAACATCTTCGCGTCGACAGTTTTTACCGATCAACAAGTGTTTTTCCAAGAAGCAGCTGGCTTTGTTGAATGCAATCTGTCATTGCGACAAAGGACATCGCACCGCTCTGTTTCGCTTGGCCGATAAATCTCTCGTCAAGTGTATATGCGAGTGTGCGATGAACGTTTTACACGGTTAAGCTCAAAGATACGTAGAAAAAACTTACTTGGTTAAGAAAAAAGCAAACTCTCCTTCAAAGTGGCGGTTCGTTTCTACCGATAATTCTCGCACCAATCATAAGTGCTCTCGTTTCAAAGATCTTTGGACGGAATACGCAGCAGTAAAGCATGGAGCGAGTTCGAAAAATGATTCTAGTCCCCGAGGTAGTATACGAACGACAACAGCAACAAGGCGGCGCTACTTTACCCACGAAGCAGCAACAAACAGACGAAAACACCGCTCAAACACCTGAAGATAGTCTTTCCCGTTTAGATAGTGAATTATATGAAATTCTTCGGTCTAACGCGTATAAAGACGAGCAAGAAAAGTGTAAACATTATTTACAAGTCTTACGCCGTTATCCTTTTTTTAAAGATAGTGAACGAGTGAAAGAGCGAGAATTTTATCATCATCAACAACAGCAACAGAACAACATAAATGAACCTTTAATCGAGGAGGAGATTCTCGAAAACGTATCAAAAGTTCAAACGCGCAAGGCTCTATTACTATTACATCATTGGCGAGACGCAGCTCCTGGTCGTCTCAACTGGGACAGTACAGGCACTGTCTGTATAGATGGGCAAATTATGGAACAGTCCAACTACTGAATGATGCGCTTGCGAAGAGCAGAGAAAAAGACCCGGTATCCGTTGGTCGCGTAATTTTTGCCAAGTTCATCAAAACAGCAGAGACGCCGAGCAAACTGATTGGAAATCGAGAAATTTTACGAATCGGTAAAATATTGACAAATCCTTTAAATACGGCAAAACGTTGTAAAGATCCGACGGTACCTCTAGCCACCTCATCACCGGTACTGACGAGAAACGCAGCGAGAAGAAGTGGCTTAAAATAGATCTTTGAACAGTACGCTGCAGTACGGTAAGCAGTATTATGATCCCACGCACGATGCTGGGTACAGCGGGTCGCGTAATCTTCTTCGATTGAACGCAAAAGGTGGTGTACTCGAAAAAAAACGAATTTACGAATGGCTGGCCAATCAAGATACCTATACTCTTCATCGGCCCATAAAACGTAGATTTTCGAGATTACGTTACAATGTAAGCAACATTGACGATCTCTGGGAGTGCGATTTGTTACAATTGACTTCGTTGAAGGATCACAACGACGGTTCTGCTACCTACTCGTCGTCGTGGACGTTTTGAGTAAATATGCTTGGATCGAGCCGTTGCGCGATAAATCAGCCGTCAACGTTGCTGCGGCATTCAAAAAGATACTCGAACGCGCTCAGGCCGGTCACCGCTCTAGTTGCAATCGGATAAGGGCAAAGAATTCGTTGGTTCTGCTTTTCAACAGTTGTTCAAAAAACAAGAAATACAATTTCGAGTTGCGCGAAACCCCGATATCAAGGCGGCTGTAATCGAGCGGCTGGATCGTACGCTGAGAGAACGCATATGGCGCTACTTTTCTCACAAAAACACGAAAAGATAAATCGATGTTGTGCAGAATATAGTACATTCTTACAATCACACGCTGCACAGCGGCACTAGAATGAGACCGATAGAGGTAAATTTAAAAAATGCCTTAAAAGCTGGAGAAAACTTGGAAAAACGAGCTATCACTTAAAGTAGCGCTAAAAAGAGGGCATTGGGCGTTATAGCTAAATACAGCGTCGATGATTACGTTCGCATCAGTCGTACAAAAAACACCTTTGAGCGCGGTTACGAAAAAAATTTCAGCGAGGAAGTGTTTGTAATCGAACGTGTCTCTCTGCGTCAAAATCTGTATACATATGTACTGCGCGATTTGAATGGAGAAATTATCGACGGCTTCTTTTACATGAAAGAGCTTGCGCGCGTTGGTGAAAATCGCATGAATAACGACAAGACATTTAAAATTGAACGCGTTATTCGTACAAAAGTTCGAGGAAAGTATAAGCAACTATTCGTACAGTGGGTCGGTTACCCTGACAAATTTAATTCGTGAATCAAAGCAGCAGATCTCAAAGATGGAGAGTAACGACGATTTTTATCACGTACTACCGAGCAACAGTAGCATAAATTTTTTCCCCGATAATGCGACCAGCTGTTTCACTACTCATCTTTCTCAAGAAATAAGACTGAGTGGAGATTGAGTCGTTGGACTCGTGGAAATTCATATACCGTGTACCGTTACGCACTTTCAACAAGAGGAAGCTGTCATAGCTTTTTTACAGGAAAAAGAATTTCACGAACGACAACATTTCTTTCCACACGGAATATACGAAAATTTAGAGCAATTCGCGTGCGAAATAAACAAATTGGGTTTGATGCAAGAACATTTAGTTATAAAGAAGTCGAATTTTGAAAAGAGAAAACATGCGAGTGCAAAGAATCGTATTTACTTACATTGAACGAAAAGATAAGGCGCGTATTTGGTTTTGAGGGCTCAGAAAATCGATGAATGGGCAGCTTTTCGATTGACGAAGGAACCATGGTTATCAATGGCAATAGACCTGGCTCTCTTGCTCGCTCTATACCTGATCAACTGTTTGTATACACCGATATCTGCGAACCTTACACAGTCGGTGACACTCAAGCTGCTCTATTGTGAATTGTATCTCTAGATACTTCCAAATACAGTTTTGACAGTAACGTTGTCAGACATTTCGCACGTGTGCACTACATTCCGCTGCTTCATCACTCTTTTCAGAGCATCGTTATCGATATAAGCGATCATCTCGTCAACGCATTCTATTCGAATAAGGAACGTTGACGGTGTGACAGTACAGATTGGTACGGACCAATCTGACTGTCATTTCGACTCCTTAAGTGACCACTGGACCCTGGAGAGCCGCATCCAGGACACAGGTGGCGCCCACCCGAGCACACATAGTCCCACCCGATACTAATTAGAAAGAATTAAATATAACAATAATGGGGAGGGGAGCCTACAGATAGCATCCGAGGGAACACCTGCAAGAAGAAAAGCATTAGTAGAAAGTCAAGGAAACTGCAGCCTTACATATTATCCTACAGAAGAATTATAGATAACAGAGTAATATTTGGATTCGTACTTACCAGTAGAATTAGTAGATGCTCCTTGCAGATGCCCTAGCCTAGCAGCAGACTTGCCAGCAGTCCAAGCGAAGCCAGCGTCCTGCGCTGGCCTTGCTGTTGTTCGCCCTCCAGCTGGATCGAGGGGCTTGAGCAGCGACAGATCAGCTGAAAACAAATATAATTAATACATAGAATCAACTGTTAAGAGAGAGGACACCACTCTGCAAGAAAAGAGAGTGCCTCTCATACTACGTAACACTAATAGGGAAAAGAGGTTAGGTTGGCACTTTTAAAGAGCAAGATTTCTACAAGGGTTACAGATTACAACTACAAGAATCTACAGGAATACGAAGATTAGGGATCCAGGAGGGCAAGAAGAGCTATTTACTACAGAAAGAACCATACAAATGTCTACTCACCGAATGGAAAGTCTCAGCAACTCCCAGCTGCAACCCGCACACACCAAAGCAGCTCGCCGCCATGACCCGGTACCTGCAACAGAAAAGAAAAGCCGAGTAAGCCCTTATTAGCTCGATCGACGCTACAGAAAAGAACGATATGCAAGAGCTTACCTGGCGTCCATGGGAATTTACAGCAGCAGCAACTACTTGGCCACTTCATAACTTGGGAACTGCCGCGTGAGGTGAGACTAACCTCACCTACGCTCGTGCGGCCGTACCGACGATCGATCGATGCGTCGCGCAGTGAGTGCGCCTGCGCGGGCTGGCATGACGAACGAGGGAAAACGCGCTCGTCCGCCATGCCACTCTCCACGGATCTGCCTAAGAGTTTGGCCGCGTTTTTGGGTTTCGCTCCGCAAATTGGTTTTGTGTGCCACGTGGCAACTTTGGTTTTTCTTGGTCTCTCTTTTCGACAGAGAGAGAGTTAGACGCTGTAAGTGGTGCTGCGAGATAAGCAGCTCGAGTTTAGTATTATCTCTTATAATTTTGGACTCGGATTCTATCCGAGAATCACGATCGCTCGTGCTGGCGGTATGCGCGACCTTGGTCTTATGGTGCTGCGAGTTGGATCTTTTTACCCTTCCAGCGACTCAAACAGCCATACAGAGCAGTAATTTCCTACATTACAAACCCGTATCATCGCTCAGCGTCGAAAGTGATGCACCTTTGGAATTTGTCGTGCCAAGCGCCAGCGAACACTACGTAGATCTAGCGCATACTATGTTCTATATTCAAGCTAAAATTACACCTGTTGGCGCCACAGACGCTGCAAATTTAAAAGTCGGACCTGTCAACAACTTTTTGCATTCCATGTTTAATCAGATTGACGTTTCCTTTAATCAGAAGCTTGTTTCACCACCGAATAATGTGTATCCCTACACAGCGTACATAGAATCGCTACACAATTAGAGCCCTTCGGCAAAAGATTCGCATCTAACGACGAGTTTGTGGTTCAACGATAGTCCGGCTTTTTTTGAAACAGCACCCAACGTGTCTACCACGGAACAAAATGCCAATCAAGGTCTTATAAAACGAATGCACTTTACTGTTGGAGGGGAAACCTTTGACATGATTGGTCACCTACACTGCGATGTTTTCAATCGAGATAAAATGTTTCTCAACGGAGTCGAAATAAGAGTGAAACTCGTACGAAGTAAAGATACCTTTTGCCTCATGGACGTTTCCGATAACGGACAATTTAAGGTGCAAATAAAAAAAGAAACACTTATCGTACGTCGAGCCAAAATAAATCCAGGTATATTACTCGCGCACGCCAATGCTCTCTCAAAAACTACTGCCAAATATCCGATTACGCGAGCCGAAGTGAAATCATTCACGATGCATACGGGTATACTCGGCGACACACTGGATAACGTCATCCTAGGACAACTACCGAACTGGATAATCATCGGTTTCGTCGATAACAGAGCTTTCAACGGGAATCGACGTCTGAATCCCTTCAATTTTCAACATTTTGGAATAAACTACCTCTCCCTTTACATCGATGGCGTTCAAATACCGAGTAAACCACTGCAACCGCGTTTTATAGGTAATAACGGTCTGATTATCGATGCCTTTCACACACTCTTTTCCGGCACTGGTATACACTTTCTGAACGAGGGGATCGGTATAAACCGTTACAATTACGCATATGGATACTTTCTCACCGCATTTGATTTAACGCTTGATTTATCGGCTCACTGTACCACGCACTGGAACGTTGTGCATTCAGGAAGCGTACGTATAGAAGTGCGATTCGAGGAAGCTCTCACTACTACCATTAACTGTATCATCTATGCCGAATACGATAACGTCTTGGAGGTGGACTCAGGCAGACAAATTTTAACGGATTTCAGCGCCTAAAATTTTTAGGGTGGAGCGACAGCTATATGAATCCTCGAACATCGGGGCTCGTACAACAGTTTTCTCAGAGCATTTGAGCGAGTCGCACTTCATCGTCATCAGCATGAATCGCCATGGATTACGTTCTCGACATTCAAGGCTTCCGAGACGCCCAAAGACGTTTCCTACCCAAGCAAATAGCTGCTATGTGCGTGCAGAACCGTGTCATTGGCCATTGGGTCACGAGCCCTCCTTGTTCTTTCGCTAAA
This sequence comes from Ormyrus thymus, assembly GCA_035582935.1. Classification (NCBI taxonomy): domain Eukaryota; kingdom Metazoa; phylum Arthropoda; class Insecta; order Hymenoptera; family Ormyridae; genus Ormyrus; species Ormyrus thymus. Next base: position 6,588 of record JAWWEM010037463.1, read on the forward strand.
CTACCGGATGAAATAAAGCAAACGGATAATTATTGCTCCACCAACCAATTATTACGCCATCACCTCTACAACATAGCAAGGAACGCAGAAAGGATTTACGTTCGCGGTTCCGAGAAGGACGCGTATCTAGAAAGTGTAATGGGGCGTCAAGTCGTAAATATCGAACGTTTTGCTTCACCAAGTTTTCGAAAACTCCGTGCTATGTTTTCATCGTCAGTCCTTTGTGCAGCGCATGTGCATGCCAAAAATAGAACAGATAAAAACGAGTTTTGTGCAATGAACAACACCTATCTCATTCGAAATTGGTTGTTTACCGTTCTTCCTGATGATTGGCGTGAATTACCAGAGATAAATTCTGATTTATGTTACGATTCTCTAGTCAAGTACGACAATACTACTAAAAAGAACGATAGAGTTCAGTTCTTCGAAGGTGAAGACAAGATCCGCCGTGTCAACTTTTGACCGAAGAAGAAGAAGATAATAAAGTAGAGAAGATAATAAAGTTCAAATCGACACTGAAAATTATGGTGTATGCTGCTTATCATATTCCGAAGATTCTAACTCGTTCTGCAGTTATTGTATCGAACCAGTCTTGCCACATCATCTTGACCGTATCAGAAGAAATTCTGTACGTTATCGCTGGAACAGGAAACAACTACAGAGCTTCGATTCGCAAGTGTGTGATGTATTATGTTTCTTTACTATATGTGTAGCGGTAGTAATTTACGCACGTTTGATCGTATCTTCTCATGGTATACAAAAAGCAATGGTAAAATAGCGAGTAGATTTTATAAACTATTATTAAGTAAGATAAACAGTAAGAAATTCAAACATGTCAAATCGTTTCCGTTTGAAAACTCTCTCGATTCTGGTATTTGTAACCAATATTGTAAACCGTTAATCTAAGAAAAAATATATATCTTTTTTGATTAAGGAATAAATGGTAAAAATTTAAAAACATCTGTTGTTTATTTTACCGCCCCCAAACTCCTATTAATATTTTTAATCTTGGAAAGATAAAAAGTATCTGTTTTTCTGTGAGCTTAAATTTCATTTGTTTATCGTGTTTTTAATTTTATTGTTTCGTAGAAATCAGTGACCCTTATTGTTTTTCTTCTTCAGACTAAATTTCATTTGAACGCACTAAAGTTTAAGAAACCTTTCTTAGAAATCGGTGACGGCTATATAAAATGATATCAGAGAACCGTGATAAAATCATCTTACACCGTGTTATTCAAATCGACGATGGTGACTGTTAGTTTATCAAATGTTTCGTAGAAATCGGTGACGGTTATTCTCAGGTTTCCTTTCAGGTTCGAACGTGAATCTTTACCCTTTCCTCCTCCACGGAAGGGATATATGCTAGAGGGGGACGATTATAGTACATTATGCAACTAGTGCGATAATCTTTCTCGCACGTGTTGCATATAATATTTTTTCAAAGGAGTGAGAGAAGCTCGAAGGTATCGTCTTTTGATTCTGGTTATATTCACATAAATCATTTGATCTACAAAATAACAAATGTTTCATTTAATATAAACAATTGTAATGTTACAATCAATATTAATAATTATTGTAAACACAATACATAACATACATAATAATATTTCTTTACTTTTCTCCTTTTGTAAATATATATTTTGTATCTGTATTTAGAAATTCGTGCGATAATACTATTTCTCTCGAAATTAAAATATTCATGTTAAATTGTCTCTCTCCTATTGATGTGAATATAACCAGAGTCAAAAGGCGCTACCTTCGAGCTTCTCTCACTTGTTTGAAAAAATAGTATATGCAACACGTGCGAGAAAGATTATCGCACTTGTGGGGAGGCGGAGATACGAGCCGCGTGATACAAGACTGTAGGGTCTTTTTCCTTTCGCACGCACATCCTGTAGCATTTTTCCTCTCGCACGAGTACGTGAATCGTATACTTCTCAAGCGCAATGGAAGCATGAGAATTCGAGCTTCTCGCACGCAGTTTTGAAAAAAGCAAATATAAGAACGAGTACTGAGCCGCAGAGCTCACAGTTTAGCTTGAAGCGTCTTCTAGTAAGCACATTTGGTGGTTGAAAAAAATGAAGGGAAAAAACGAAAGTGTAGTAGATATGGATTCAATTCCATCATCTAGAAGTATACAGCAATTAGAGATTCTACTTTATTAGCTTCACAACTTACGCCATTAATAAATCCAATTCGAAGCGAGCAATGATTGGTCTAGAGTATTGTAACGGAATCTACAGACCTGTAGTGAAACTTTGCAGTACAAGCGCATCCTCAAAGTATGTAATCTCTGATATTTCGAGCTGGAATCGTTTACAAACCCATGTGGACACGATGCTACTCTACGTGGATCACACTCAATTCGTGAGAACACAACCAATCAAGATTTATTTGACAAACCAGGACATCAACTTTACAAGGTTATCTTTTTTATAAATAAACTCAACCTTCAAGGTCATTGCTATCTTGTTTTTATAAAAAAAATTCCATGACCTTGTTAGCTTTTGATTTATTTATATAAACAAATTTCGATTGTTGTTGAATTTCACAGACGACCTTGATTGGTTATTGTTTATTTATCTTAATTATTATTGTTTATCTATCTTAATTACTTGTTTGTTATTGATATCTTGTCTTAATTACTTTGTTTACGTAAACAAATTACATATTCTACTATTGCACGGTGATGACTTCATTTGTTGAGTCTTGCTATAACGACCATATACTACCGACGGGCGCACAGCGGTGCGGAGGAAGAGCGGGTATCTCTTCTTCCTGAGGAATTTGAAGAGAATGAGGGTGAAATAACTGAGAAATACGAACTCTTAATTTTCACTGCATTTTATTGAACAAACTCCACCCAGGGCGGTCGCCCGCAGGAGCGGGCTCCCGGGGTTAGCGTACGATAGAAAATAAGTTAATATCGATGTGAGGGGTGGCCGATCGCGCGGCCTGCTCTCTACACCCTCCACGTTATATCCCACGCCGCGGTAGATTTCCGTGCGCTCTCCCCCTCTCCCTCTCCCCCTCTCCCTCTCCCTCTCCCTCTCTCTCTCTCTCTCTCTCTCTCTTGCTCCTTCCAAACCTCGGGCTTCTTGTGTCACTCACTGGCTATCGAGGCACTGGAAGATGCGACTACTTTGGGTCAAGGCCTAAAGCGAACTGCCGATCTCACGCGCGAAGGGCAGCGCCGCGGAAAACTACCGAAATCGCGCCCCTCCCTAGCGCTCATCTGGCCTAGCTTCGAAGCGCTCGAAAAAGCCAGTACTGATAGCCGAAGACTATAATGCTTGGGCAGTAGAATGGGGTAGTCAAAAACCAACAAAAGAGGGCGGATGCTACTGGAGGCATTTGCCCTCTTATACCTCGTCCTTGTTAACCAAGGAAACACCTTCACCTTTAAAAGACGAAACACAGGATCCGTTGTTGTTCTAGCTTTCGTCAACAGCTGCCTTGTAAAACAGGTTGACTCATGGGCTGGAAGTGAAAACTATACAAATAGTGATCACCAGGCCATAACAATAGAGTTATATTTCTTTTTCTTTATGGGGGAGACCCTTCTCTGGGTTCACTCCGGCGGCCTAGTGTGATCAAGCCTGTCCCCTATCTCCCCTTACCCCTCCATCTTCGTATTTGCCAAGGGTTATGCTTGTGGATCAGAGAAAACCTGTAGGCAAATCCATGGGATAAATCCCGATTAGGAAAACCCGAGTATTAAGGTTATAATTACCAAAAGGGGCAGCTACCGTAGGATTCGCTGACGATATTGCGAAACAGAAAGAAAGAACTGGAAGAAATCGCAAAGGAGGCGATAGGCATAATCCACGAATGACTAGCCGAGACAGGCTTGGAGCTGGCTTGCCATAAAACAGAAGTCATCCTCAACCAGTAGAAAAAAGATGGAGACAGTAACACTGACAGATAATGGGCACGAAATTATTTTTCAGCCGACCCTTAAGTACCTGGGCATGACCATAGACGCAAAATTGACTTCAAGGCAACACCTTGTCACAGTGGGTGAGAAAGCAGCAAAGGTTGGCGCTGCTTTATCACGATTGATGTCGAATGTAGGAGGGTCAGATCAAAGACGAAGATTACTCTTAACCAGTGTAACCATATCGACTATGCTTCATGGAGCCTCAATATGGGCAAATGCCATGTTGGTGAAATCCTACTCAGTTAAGCTATCGACAGTGTATAGGTGAATGGCATTGAGGGTCGCGTCTGATTACCGCACGGTATCAGAGGATACTGCATGTAGTATAGCAGGCATGCCGACAATTAACCTTCAAGAGATAGAGAGGAAGGATATTTTCGAGAGAAAGAGACGGCTAAACGATAACACTCCAAAGGAAATGTAGGACTCAGAAGTAACACTACGGAAGGATTACTCGCCGATTTGGATGAAGTTTTATAAACTTGGAGATTCACGAAAAATAATCGATACGTGTTTTTTATATCGGCGAAGATTCAAGTTTAAGGTTAGAAAGTACTATTTTTAGAGAAACTTTTTGTAGAAATGTCACGCAACGAGTGAATTTTCGTGGTTAGTCCCCGTTTTAGCCTGTGCCACTGCATAATAGCTGGGCTGAAACGCAAGATGATTTTTCTAAAATAAAGAATGTAACCGGCCTCCTGCTTCGCGAACGCTGAAACACACGCAGATAGATCGGCTAACCCGGTTTACCGTTGCGGTCTCTTGCCCTATCTTCCCCTCGGCGTGAATTTAAAATTTTGCCTTTAAGCAGGACCTGTTAGATTACTTGGCTTCTTGGCTTTATTATTTATTTTTGGTCAAAGCTGGACCGGTTACTTGAGATCACCTGAGGTCACTTGGCTTATTGATCCTATTTTATTATTAATAATATTACTATTTATTCTTTTACTGTTAAATTTACTTAAGGGGGTCTGATACCCATTTTCTTTTCTTGAAAGATTAACCTGAAAAATATATAAATTAATTAATAATAAATTCTACTTCTTATATACTAAAACTGTAGTTAATTTTGATCAAATGGGCTCGAACGGAATTCTGTAGGCCCATCTGGTCCAGAGATATTAAACTTTTAAAATTTTGTTTTGGAGTAAACTCCAGAATGAATCGATAGATGAATTGTCATCAAACAGGGCTTAAAATCTTTGATTTTTATGTCATATAGGGCTGATGCTCTTTGAATATACAAATTTTTGAATACAATACTTTTACATTAAGAAAAACTCAGAAAATTTCATGAATTTTCTCAGTTTTTTTAATTTTTCTGAGTTTTTCTTAACTTAAAAATACTAAATATAAAAATTTGTATATGCAAAGAGCATCAGCCCTATATAACATAAAAATCAAAGATTTGAAGCTCTGTTAGATGACAATTCATTTATCAGTTTAGTCTGGGGTTTACGCAAAACTCTAACAAACTAAAGTTTTCAAAAAACAACAATAACGGAACTAGTTGTTTTCTTCTAAAAATTCACCAGGATAAACACAATTTTCAAGTTTAAGTTTTTGAAGTAATTACCACTAGTTTTCTTGAAAGACCAACAAAGATGGTTAAGTTCTTCTTATTGTACTCCAAAAACATGAAAATAAACTAACATGACTCTTTTCTATTATCTCTCTGTCAAACCCCGTCATTGAAGCACTGAATTAACTATTGACAAACCACATCAGGATCATTACTATAAACTAATATATGCATGGTGATTTTCTCTTCAATAAGTGAAAGCTTGTAGTAGTCTATGCGCATGATGTTAAAAGCAGCATAATGTCTGTAGTATCAGACAATGCTGGTATGCGGCTTAGAATTACTTATCTGTAACAGCATTTATTGCACCAATTGTACTCTTAAAATAGCCTTTAAAATACTCTTAAAATAGCCTTTAAAAAGACAAGAAGAGGCCACCAAGGAAAGCCACGTTGTTACCAACAGAGAGCAACAGGCTGCCTTGACGGTACCGAAAATCCGGCCGCGTACAGCGAGCAATGCCAGTAGCAACTGCAGCTTCCGCAGTGCTATTAGCCAGGACAGAACACCGAAGCTGAGTCTAATAAAAAGGAAGCTACAGGATATTGAAACCAAACTAGAGGTGCGAGTGAATGAGCTCTAGACACTCGCAAAACGAATACTAGTGACGACGAGAAGACAGAGGAATGTCAACACCACAATTAAGGAGGGTCTCCCGAAATTTGTCGCGAGTCTGGAAGCGTTAGACGACATTCGGCAAGGTTGCCGGGAAATACGGGGACATCTGCAGCAGGAGAAAGCAGAGGACCCTGTATTTTCGAATGCTGTTTCTGGGGGCAATAAAAGAAAAGCCTCCAGTCCCCCCCTCAACAACTCGGGATCCACAGAAGAAAAAAAGAAGAAAAAGAAAACGGGCGACAGTACTCCTGCCGGAACAAGCAAGGCTGAGGGAGCCTGGCAGATGGTCCCCACAAAACAGCAGAGAAAGGAGAACAAAAAGAAAAAGAAAAAACGGAAGATGGGGGCACCAGATGCACCAGATGCAGATCAAGGTGGACTTATGCGGAGATCCTCGGAGGGATCCGCCGCCAGGTCAGCCCCTCCGACCATGGACTAGCAATCAAGGACATCCGCCAGACTCAAAAGGGGGATGTCCTGATTGAGATTAAGGCGGCTTCGGCCGAAAGCAAGGAGGGCTTTGTCGGCGCCTTGAAGAAGGCGCTCTGGTACTCCAGACCACTCTGGAGGTCAGGGATGTCGACGTCTGCGCGACGCCCAACGAAGTGAAGGCAGCCTTTCTTGGAGCTCTAACAGACTACACCGGTCCAATGGAGGTGAGGATCACCAGGACAAATAAAGCCGAAAAACGGCTAGCCCTGTTGACCGTTACCGAAGAGGCCGGCAATAGGCTGCTGACTGCGGGTAGGATTCTCATTGGATGGGTATACTGGCGCCTCAGGTCTAGGGTTCAGGTCGAGCGCTGTTTTAGGTGTCTCGGCTATGGGTACCGCGGCCGGGGTTGCGGAGGCCAGGATAGGAGTACTGCCTGCTACCGGTGCGGGCAGCAGGGGCACAAGGCGGCCGATTGTAAGGCCAACCCTACGTGCTTCCTATGCCCGGGGACAACATCTGCGGCCACCCGGCATGTCGCAGGGTCAGGGGCTTGCGCGGTGTTCCGCCAAGTCCCGCCAAAATGGCTAAGGTTCTCCAGGCAAACCTGAATAGAAGCAGGACGGCGCAAGATCTGCTCACGCAGATCTGTCTCGAGAAGAACGCGGACATTGTTCTTGTCAGCGAACAACATTGAGACGGAGATGCGGGGGCGTGGTATCGATCTCGGTCCTGCGGCGATTTGCGTCTTTAACCCACGTCGCTCTCGAGTGGCGTGCCATCTATCTAGCCGCGGCTTCGTTTGGGTGCGGAGCGAAGGCGTAAATTACGCCAGCTGCTACCTCATGCCGAACGAGGCAATCGCGGGTTTCCAAAGTAAGCTGGACGCTCTCGAGGATGCGGTCAGAGATATGGAGGGGGAGCTGATAGTGGCTGGAGATTTTAACAGCAAAGCCCTCGAATGGGAGGAACCCGCGCCGGACTTCAGAGGGAGGCGACTGATGGACATGGTGTCCAGATTGGGGCTGGTGGCCTTAAACACTGGCTCCACGTCGACTTTTAGGAGGCCCGGCTATCGGGAGACCATCCTGGATATATCTTTCGCGACGGAACATCTGGCCGCACGCGTGCGGGATTGGCAGGTGATCGAAGACTACACAGCCAGCGATCACCAGTACATCACGTTTAGCGTTCGTGATGTCGCGCCGGTCCGGGCGACGGTTGAACGCCGACCAGCCAGATGGGTCGTTGAGAAGATAGACCACGAGAACTTTTCGCAGGCGCTAGAACGCGGTCAGCGAACCCTGGTGGAGATACCGAGGAGTCCAACGCTCTCCGAGCGGGCGGAAGCGGT
>JAWWEM010037474.1:0-14512 GCA_035582935.1 Ormyrus thymus
TTCTAACTTACTAAAGAAATATATTTCCCTCTTTGTCCTGGGCTCCATAAACCCCTATTAAGATTTTTATACATATACATATATATATATATTTGGATTAATTTATTGTCAAAGTGTGAACTAATTTTCTCGTCACGAGAGAAATATTAGAATATTCTCTTTAACTCTTCAATAAAGATATTTTAATTCAGAGCAAGAGCCGTATTTCCTTTGGGACAGTAAAATCTGATTTACGCTGCTTGCAAGGAAGTGAGTAAAAAACTCAGTAATCAAAATTTTTCAGAAAATTCGTTTTTCTTGAAAATATTAGTAATGAAAGATTTTTTTTTAACATTATATCCCCTACTATCTTTATGATCTTTGTTTTCTACCCCAATGTCTTATATTTATCATTGTTTAGTTGCGGTTGACAAACATAGATGAAGATAGATATGATCTCACTTAACATATGTTACCACTTCTTCGTAGGATAATTCCTAAAAAAATAAAGTACTATCAAAGTCATCTAAATGTCACAGTAATAATCATTTTTTTTCTTTTTGTGAGAATTTGGTCATCGCACATTTACGACTATAAAAATGTCATCTTCATTTGTGCAATCAAAATTTCTTATCATATTTTTGATTATTTACATATAAAAATTTTATGGCAATATAATTATAAAATACAAATTGAGCTTGTTGCTTTACTGTCAATTATAGCTATAATTATTCGACTTCTTTTAGGAAAAAGTTGTAAATTTTACATAGAAGTTTATTAAATTAAATGTACTCAGCACTAATTATAGCTGTTTTAGAGAAAATCGAGTGAATGTGCTTTTTCACAATTTTATGAAAAACGAATCCCACGCGATGGTACAAAAAATATATGTTTATCAAATGAATGTTCTAATAGATCAAGCAGACTTTTTAAAAAGTATATCAATCTTTTTCACATTATTTAAAAAGTATTCCTACAAAAATTTCAGCTACCCTCCTTTCACGATACGCACAAACTCGCTTTTATCTATACCTTCACACCAAAGTCCATAATCTATTTTCCGTTACGCTTTATACCCCCTGCTCATTATTCTTTATCGCTTCTTCAATCGGGTAAGCGTTATTCGTTATCTCTTATCATAATCTCATTCCTTTTACAATCCTTGTAATTTTTAGTGTTTTTCTTCTTATAAAAGCTTTCCTTCCGGAAAAAATGATAGCTCTTACCTTCAAAAAGCGCTTTATCAGCTTCGCACATTACTTCTTTCTCAATATACAAAATAATAATACTATCAATTAAGATAAGCCGATTCTTCCAACGTAAACGTTATAAACCATAAATAAAAGTCCTATATTTTGTGATTACGTCAAACAAGCACGTATAATCAAAGATTTTCCACGTGTGCGCGAGAAAAAAAGACCTAGCCGCAGATAGGCCAGTGTGAAAATAGAAGGGAAGAAAAAACTTGGCGCTCTCTGAGCCGTGTGCAATGCGATAATTTATGGTGAAGAGTTATGAGAGCCAGCGATCTCAACGACTGCGCGACAACGCAGAGAAGACACCGGGCCGACTCCCGCGTGTAAGCGCTCGGGCGTCCATAAAAATCATACTGCGGAACGGTATATCTGTTTTTTTATGGCTCACCCTGAAAATCTTATCGCGGCGAAGGAAAACGCGAGAAAGCGGATGCGGAATTACTCGCTCCCGAAGGTTAGAGGCGGCCTTCTCGTCCCTCTCTTTGCTTTTACGAGCGTCATTTGGATAGTGCGACTCCTTAGACGCAGGCTGGCACCTTTTTTTTACTTTTTGCCCGTGGCAGCCTCCTCTCCTGGCTTGGAATTTGCTCCCCCTTTATTCGACCTCGGCGCCTTTTTTTCATCTTAGGCCTTTATCAAGAATGGAAAAATTGCTCGGACGCTCCAGTCGATCAGCGTTACCGCCCTCCTGAGGATAAGAAAAGCTAGCGGTGACGAGGCCGTTCGATAGGACCAGAAAGATGCGCTCACTACTGGCGTGTATATATAACGTGTATATATATAACGTGGAATAAAGTTTATATCATGAAAGTCGGCGTAGAATCGCATAAAAAAAACAATCAGAGAGACGGAGCTTTATGAAAATTTATATATTTTATCGAATTGTAGAATTGTTTTGATCAGTATATTTCATAGTGGATACATTATCGAGTTATTCTATTTCTTAAGTTATTTCGGCTACAGTTAACCATCAACAAAAACAATCTATTTTTGTAGTTGCGTAAAGAATCGAAACTTGAGTAAAACTTCATTTTTTGCTGTTTTTTGTTTCTTATAAGCGAAAAAAAAGAAATATTGGAAAAATTGTTTGTATATTATAATTATAAACAACAATTCATTTTTTATTGCATAATAAATACGACATAGTTTCTTCATATTTTGAGTTATTTATTATTGACGGACGTATTGATAAAATAATAAATTCAAGCTTAAAATTTCTATCTGAAACCTTCCGTTATCGTACCTGATGTATTTTCTTTATTTTTATGAAAAAATTTTCGACTAAATTCGCGTAGCCTTTTAACTATGAAAAAAAAAATTATAACTTTCAAAACTATAATACCCACGAGACATGCAACGAGTTAGCGTTAAAATATTACTTGAAAATTTTATTAAGGACAAAACTAGAGCGTTAAAACGGAAAAAGTTTTTTCTAAACCGAAATTGTTTTTAAAACTCTAACAGTTTCCCGAATGAAGAAAATTGTTACAATTTTTATAAAAACATTTTTATATTAGAAGATCTTTATAAAAGAGTGATTTTATAAAAATGTTACAAAGTCTGGATAGAATAATACGAAGAAATTTTTATCCTCTTATAACATCAGCTGTCTGATTTGTTCACTTGGTAATTTCAATATTTTATAACAACATTATTACTTATAGACTACACGATATTTGGGTCAAAAATTTTATTGTAGCTTTAGGGCATGTTTTCTAACGATAGAATATTTAGTTTTCCAATTAAATATTGATAAAAAAATTAGAGTTAGTAAGTGCACGTTTGTACTATGTGTAAATAACTATTTTTTTCCATACTTTTTTTATTGAAATAAATATACTGCGGCTTAAACCTTCTTGAATTTTCTACTTTAACGTACAATTAACGAACATGCGATCTTTAGATTTGGCATGGACTACAATTTTCCTGAATTTATTTGGAAATGTGTATTTATAGCAGTAAGTGGCATTTAATTATTGAATCAACTCATAGTGGTATGGATTGAATTTGATTCTATTTATTAATCAAATATTCTTTGGTTTTCTTAAATAAATATTACTTTTTCCGCATCGAAAGCTTTTTATGGAAAATTATACCAAAGTCAAACAAAACATGCTTCTAAACGTACTTTAAAATAGTTTCTTTCTTGACGTATGTTATATAAGGGCTATAAGCGCAATTTATTGAAATCGTATATTTAAAAGAAAGACTGACGTAAGAAACTATAGTTTATTTGTTGTGTTATTGTTATTTACCTTGTTAGCTAAGTCGTAGCTGATGCAATCATCATAAACAATTCTTTCTGCGCAACGCAGCAGAAGCATCAACTATCTCTCAAAAATTGCAACGGTGGGCACAGGAGCGAGAAGGCAGAGGGGACAAAATAAATCGAGCTTACACTCGTGGACTATTACCGCAGACGATTGACCGAGGCACCAATAGAACCGCGTAACTGGGTCAAGAGATAGATCATTCTATACTATACGACGCGTTAGAATAGTGGACGGACGAACCTTGAGCCAGTAGAATCGAATTCATTGGAACTTATACCTGTCTGTTCTGTCAACGCTCATTGTTTTTAAGCACGAAATATACTTAAAAAGACTTTTCCGCGCGTTTAAAAGCCGAACTTTTGCATGCTCTCATTATGCGCTAAATGCCTTTGAATTGCTAATGAGTACTAAGGTGACTTAATCTATGTAGGCGTTGAATAAAAAGTTGACTGTATCGTAAATTTTCAAAAACATCTACATAATATATAATAATGAGGGAGAAATGAAAATTTAATACTATATAATTCAAAATGAATTTATTGCCGAAACTTATAAAGTTTTAATTTTTGTTCACTAAAATCGAAAATTCGCGACGTTAAAACGTAGTACTAATGGAGTAACAGTGGCTGAAAATTAAAATCCGACTGGAAGCCGCGAAAAAAGTTCGTCGAGAGGCTCGTGAATCGCAGCATTGTAGGTTAAAATTTTTGCGCTCCTTCGCTGGCGGCTCCCAGCGCTTATAGGTACGTCAGCATCAGAGCGATCCCCCACTTCTCCTCGTCTACCTGAACGTCCCTCGTTTTCTTTTTTTATCTCTGTATACGAGAGACCACCGGGCGCTGTTGCTCATTAGCATAGCTTTGCGCAGCTTTCCATCGCACCCACTCCGCCCGACCGCTCCGACAATTAAGCAGTCGGCTTTGTTACAAGTGTCGCAGTATCGTGTCAGAGGCTGCAAATGTAGCTACCTCGTGGGTATAAATGTGTGCGCGCCACGGTCTGGGACTGCGAAACCGCGGACGCAAGCTTTCGCCGCGTAACGTTATATCTGCAAAATGTACGGCAAAACGAACTTCCAGTCTCTGCCGCGCAGTGAAGCTGCGGAACGCGATACGGAATAGAGGAAACGCTGCTGGAGATTTAGAGGCTACAAATTTTTAATTATACTGATATATACTTACTTTTAAGATATTTCTTTTTTCGGATTCAGAGATTTATGTAAAATTTTATTTCGAACTGCTTTCAGAATTTTCTTTTCCATAAAATGTTTGACATAAATTTCTCTCCTCTAAGTAGAAAGTCTCTGGTGGCAAATACTTTTCCAACTAAAATCTCTCAAGAACTTTTAGAATTAGAATAGAAAATAAAAAAGATTTTTAAAAGTAATTTCACGAAAATGTTCTTGTTGCTTTTGGAAAACTATTTGAAGAAATTTCGAATCTCAACATTTATATATAGTATTAACGTACGTCAAGGTTAAAATTTAAGTTCTACAGAAAAATGAATTTAGCTAGTTAAATAAAGTAGAGCTGAAAGATAATTAATATCTTTATATAATCAAATTATTTTTTTCACTGTTTATTAGTCCAAAGCAAATACTTTTTAAAATAACCAAAACTTGTTTTTCGTTCAGAAAAGCTGTCCGAAGAATTGTAATTAATAGTTTATAAGTAATACGGTAATCTATTCAGCTGAAAAATTGAAAAAGCACCGTTCAGGCGAGGTAGAAAACTTTAGAACCCGCAGCGGAACCTAGATAGCGCGGCTAATAAAGGCCGTTGAAAGCGTATGGAAAAGCGGCAGGAAAAAATGATGTACGAGGTAGGATGAGACAGTTTATAAGGCCTACATTGAACGGAAGCTGCAGCGCAAAACTTGGTCAGCTTTTTCGAGGTATGCCGTCCCGAGTGACTATATATTGAGCAGCGGCAGGCTCGAACCGGGTAGCGATGCTTGACGCGCCAAGGTAATATAGCGTGCGAGCAGGACCTCGCTGGCCTGCACGCTCTATCTATGACGTTCAAGTTAATTAAATTCACTGATGCGCGACCGAAGATTTGAGGTTGGAATTTTGGCTTTACCTCGTTCGCCGGTATTAGTTCGGTTATGGTGTAGTTACTGTTATTGTTATTATTGCTGGTGTAGAAATTGGCGGACATTTACACAAATTAAGCACATGCCTGCACCCTTTGTTCGCAAGATGAGCATTGATATTGTTACGGCGGAATTAAAAATTACGAAATTAACGCAGAAGCTTGGTTTTTTAAAAATATTATATTTTTATTCGTTTTTATTTATTTTTTAGGTGACATTAGCACAGCATTAAATAAATTAATTACGTCATAATTTTTCCTTTTTAATTTTCATTATTCGTATTACCTTTATACTCAAACAGATTTATATATTTTTAAAGTACTTATAGATTCTTGTTTTTATAACATTTTTGTATAGTTAGAATGTAATCTCGTATCAAATAGAAAAATATTGCATTAAATTTTTTCTGAGCATAGTTCTGCGTTTATGATTGTACGTATAAAAAGACAAGTACTTTTATGATCTGTCTCTGCCGTTATGAAATCTGAAAAAACATTGTTTGCAATGTCTCCGAAATGTTCAGACAGTCGAGAAATATCAACTCGGGTACTTTTTAAGCATCTGTCAAGTCTTGGATGGCAAACGTCCTAAGCTAAAATCTTCTCTGAGGTTTATTTTTGTGTTTCAAGTTTAAAAGTCCTCAAATTTTTATTAAACAGAATAAATTATGTAAAAATATTCAGACATTTGAATTATGTACTGAGATTATATTAAATTTGTTGAGTCGAAATTGTAATTTACTATTTTGTAATTATGCGATGAAAGGCTTTCATTAAAAATTTAACAAAACGTACTACAAACCTTGATCTTTTTAAACATTTAAAGAATTGAGATTTAGGGGGAAAACTAACCAAGGGATTTCAAAGAAAGTTGGATAAAGTTCTTTAAAGTTAACTAAAGACATACATCTTTTCGATCTTACCTTTTTGGACCATCGTATGTTTGTCTTGTAGGTCTTGTGAATTTTAGTACAAGTCTTCAAGTAAGTATTCTTAAAATTGTGTTTGATTTTTAAAAGTATATTTTTCGAAAGCCAAATCCAAGAGCGAGCGATGAAAGTCAGTGTATTTGTCAATAAAGCAGAGAAGCAATTATAATCTACAAGTCAGTGTCACCTGCTCCATCGCGATAAGCCCAGAACAAGATCAATATTTCCTCCGGAAGTTTGATAGCTTCCTCGTAAAGCATTAAAAGCCTCCATAGTAATCATAAAAATTCGAATCGACCGCGGGTGGGATATTCTCGAATCCGCGACAGCATAAACGCGCGCGCGCATAAAGGGGGCTCGGCGTTTTACGCACGCAATCGATCGGAACGCGCGGCGGGGAGGTAAGTGGCGCGGGCGTACGAGCCTTAAATTATCCCATAGGCGGACGCGACAGTTTAGTTAGCCGGGGGGGTAATCTGGTCGTAGCATCGGCCTAGTTGTCAATCACGCTCCTCGGCGCGCACACGTGTGCCTCTCGCCACAGTACGTCACGTGTGTGCACGCGGGCTCACGTACGGAGGATCGCAAAGTGTGCGAGGTCGAACGTATGATGGAGACCTGCGCTTTCGTCGATTCTGAACGGGAGGGTAGGTGTACGCGGCCGGCGACGAAGATTGCGGCTGTCCGCCGAGCGTATATTGATATGGTCGCGAAGCCTTGGAATCGAGCCATTTCGTAAAATTGAATTTTCAAGTTAGCTCGGCCTTTTCTTATTCTAGTCGAGGAACAGTACCGAATACATTTTGCTATTTTTCCGCGTTCCGATATCGTTTTCCCTTTAGTGTCTTCTGCTAGCTGACGTGTAAAAGAAATTGAACAGTTTTGTTTACCTGGCTAAACAGATATAATGATGAAACAAATGTTACTTTTCTTTCGTTAGAACGATAAAACAAAACTTTTTTTTATAAACGCACAATTTTAACTAACTCTTTATAAATCAATAAAATTAATATTTAAATATCGTTGCCAAATTACATAAAAGCTGCGAAATTTTTAACTAATAATCATGTATAGTTAAATGGTAACTATACATGATTATTTTTATCTTTTGAAGCAATTCCTCATTATTTTAGGCAAAGGTTAAAATTTTATTTCAAAAAGTAAATTTAATTGAAACCCGTCGCTGTTAATCACCGTATAGAATTACAAATAGAGAGACGTTAAATAAGATTAAAAAAATTTAATTGAAAAATTCGCTTGTGGTTTCTCCAATATTTATTGAAACATTCAACTAGTACGAGCGCTATATGTAGGTACTTTGAAACGTAGTCATCGACGTATTTTAGCAAGGAAGCAAATAGCGCGCGTAATCAGAGCCAATACAATTAATTAGTGCTCGGCAAAGTGATTTTTCGGAAAAAAACGCTGTTTGAGCTCTTGTTTATGCGAGCGGCATAGACAAGGGAACTGTACAAAGGCAAACCTTCCGGGACTGGCTGTGCGACTCCTCGTAAAATCGATTGAGGACCGATCGAATGAAAGACAACACAAGAGCCTCGCTAATAACTTACTTGTGAACTTCCAAATCAGATTGACGTCAAAAATTAGTAGCTCTTTTAAGATGAATGCTGAAGTGGAGCTGATTAAATAAATCATTAAGAACTTAAGTGCTTCTAGCAAAACGAGTGTTTCCTTAGTGCTTGTTAAATTGACAATAAACGAAAGACACTTTAACGAATCAATGAAGAGTATAAAATATAAATAAGTATATTACCGATTCTGTATCCGTTTAATTAACGCTAACGAGTTGCAATATATTATTATTCTTTAAAACATAAAAAATGTATCTTAAAAATCAATTATATCCAAATCTTTTTGTAGGGTAAGTTATGTATTTTTTTGCAAAATGAAAAAAATATCCATTTTTATTCTTTTATTTTTTTGATTTTGTCTTCAGCTTTCGACGTAAACTTTACAGATAACTCAAGGCACTTCTCGCTTTTCTCGAGATCTTAAGTATGAGGTTAGAATTGAATCAGGCTGGAGGGTAAGATGTAATTAGATCTCGCAGGACGGGAAGAGGTACGAACGAAAGAGACAGTTCAGGAGAAAAAGAGACAGATAGAAAGGGTAGAACGCACAAGAGAAGGAGCTAGAAGCACGAAAAATTGATTTTATCTTCGCGAAATTGCAAAAATCTAATTATGTTCAATACCGATTTTAAAAATCCAATTACATTAAACAGATTTTACGCAATTGGCGAAGTTTTGCCATTTAATTTATTACCGTAAACATTTACAATGTGTTTATTTACTTTTTATTAATTTTTGCCCTTTGTATATTTTTCTACTGTATAGATTTTAAAAATTGCATATCGTAAAAGCACTCTTTTTATACTACTAATTTCAGTCGTTTTTTTATGAATTATCTCGATTGGAAAAGTGCTTAATGTGTAAACTTTTAAATAAATCATTTATTAAAGTATATAATTGTAGAAAACTTCTAAAAAACGTGTTCAGAACAGAAATCAAATGTAAAAAGGCAGTAAACTGATAAATCGAATGGAGTGACTTGCCAAGATTTTATGCACTATTAGAAATCGGGCGTCGCAAACGCTAAAAATAAACAACTTCCATAAAAAATAAAAAGCATGACGACAATAATTTTAACCAAAAGAATGACTTGACAAAATTGATCGAGAAAATGGAATTCTAAATAATTTAATATAAACTCTATAGAAGTAATTTGATATGTTCTCCTACATATCGAATGAAAAATCGATGATTAAAAATATTTCGTCATCCCTTTGCGCTGAATACCTGCTACGTATCATGTTTTTCGCTTCAAAGGGATGAGTTCTGAAAAGTAATAAAAATTTTGAATGTCATTTTTAGGAAATATCGACATTTGAACATGTATTGCATTGTTATTCACGTATATTCATGTAAATGTTAACATTGTTTAAACTCATTAAATTATTAATCTCGGTACAAATCTCCTACTTAGACAAAAGCTTCAAATTTCAATAACATATTCCACAAATATATATTCAAAAGCAATTGTTTCCTACAAACTAAGCTTATAATTTTATGAGCTCCGAAGATTGTTCCAATTTGGTCACAAAGCCTTTAGAAAGCAGGAATCTCATCACGGATTGAATAGTACGTCGGTCATCTGGGTTAAACAGGGTCACCCTATCAAGTTTGCAACACGCGTGCATCTCCTCGCAAGTGCGGGACAAGAGAATCCTTAATACGGGGAATTGTGCCTGGCTGTTGCCTGGACAACCTTATCAAATTGGATTTTACCTTCGTTAGTAATGCATTATATCGCATACTAATTGTCCCACTGTGGACTGGAATTAATTAATTCCATTGCGCATGCAACGCTCTAGAAGTGCGGGAGATTCGACTCTCTCTCTCTCTCACTCTCATCCTCTTTCAATTATTCAAGCACGACGCTTCTCTCCTGACGGCTCACACTCTGGGTACAGCTAATCTACAACAGGCGCGCCTACGTTGACTACTTGGCTCTCTCGAGGGTGCTGCAAACAACTTTTTAATGTCGGCTTTTTTATTTCTATCCTTTTTTTTTAATTATAATCTTCTGAGAGTCTACGCTAATGTAGTACGCGAAGGTAAATGCGCCTAGTTTCTCCGCTTTTAGAGCATTTTGTATGATTGAATTACTGTTTTATAAAGAGCTTCTAGAGTGCTTTGACTTTCAAATGCAAATTATGTTTTGAAGAAATTCATGAAGAAGAAGTAAAATAATAATTTTTTAAATAATTTTTAACAGAACCTTTTCCTCGGTGTAGTCATTACTTAGAAAAGAGTGTATTCAAAATTAATATATGTGTATTTTTTAGATAATCTTGCAATTTGTATAATTATTAATTAACACTAAAATAAAATATTTATAAAGTTATAAATAATGTAGGAAATTATCAACTAGTTAATTAAAGTACACGAATATTTTCATTTAGGTATATGTTTAAAGTTTTTTAAAATCGAAATTATAAATTATAATTAAATAAACAAGGTAAAAAAATGTCAACAATAACACATGTTTCTAAATCTGTAGATTCCAGTTCTACATATTTCTTACATAATTATTGAAAATTCTTTTCATCAAATTGGAATTGGACAAAAACTATTCTTCCTTAATTACCTTGATTTTATTTCACATTTGAATAATTCAAGTATGATTAAACGAGCACAGTTTTAGTTATTTTCCCTGGTAGAAAATAAGCGACTTGTGCCAGTTAAAACTTTTAGTAAATTAATTTTTAGCTAATTTTCTTATTTATAATATACATCAACTGTAGCTCAAGCTGCGTTGCGATTAAAAATTTGTTAATTGTGAAAGGTAGAGAAGAGAAAACGCTCAGCTGGTCGGTTAGCCCAGCTGAAACATGAAGGTAATTTGCGACAAGTCGAGGAAAGTGTTTTAACTTTTTAAGAGTTCACAGATAGAATGAAAAATAAAATGTATTGTAAAAACTATTGTCGTAAAATTAAGCGACAAACAATTAATAGATGCATTACATGGTATATTCAAGTAATATTTAATATTAGCGCCCTTTTTTATTTGAATGTATATGATGGTTATGTTATTAATAATGCTGTTGATGTATGCACCAAATGTGGGCGTAGATCGCCCTTAGTTCAATAAATTATTAACTAATTCATTGTTACAAATCTGTCGTTTTTTGTTGAATTTTTAACTACAAATCTTTATCGTTTAACCATATGCATTAATTTAACATTTTAATAGTCAAGAACCTGCTATAAAAAGATTTTACGGGGGTCATATTTTTTTAAAGTAATACACAAATCTTAAAAGCAATAATCAGAGTATACGTAGATACATTTTGTAGTAAACAATACTTCCATTTAGTTAAAAAATCTTGAAGTAACGGCTTCATTCCTTTATAAAAATGATTATTGCAAAAAATAAAAATAATTTTTCTCTTTACAAGTAATCATCCACCAATTGTCGTTGAAGCATCGACTATGTTAAAGTTCATTTTTCCCACTTCCTTTTGTTTTAAATTCTCTTTTGTCGCACACTGCATACATGTTAATCCATCTTGCTCTTGACAGACACGTTCTAATTCTTGGTCTATTATCGCGCAGATATCGGTCTATCTTTACATTAAAACTCAAATAATGTTGCCAATCCATTCTTATTACAGCTATCATTTGTTCAAGAGCTAACTTTTTTCAAAGATTATAATAAAAGAAAATTAATAATTTAAATAAACAAATACAACTTTAATTCTTGATCTACATTCTACATGGTGAAAACATGTACATATCTTAAAGCGAAACTTTTAAAATGCTTACAAATATTCCGTAAAACCAGAAACGTACATTTAAAGTTAGTACAAATAAATTTTAAAATTGCTTCTTGCAAGATTGATTGAAGAAAAGCGCTTGGCGAACCTATCGGCCCTGAATCGGCTGATGACTGACATTTCTGGCCGCCTCCTCAGCATTTTCTCGTTCTGTCGCATTTCAAGCACGTCGGCCATATCTTGGGCTTACTGGTTCATGTTGCACCTAGGGGCAGGTAAGGGTCTTCTTCTGAAATGTACGCAATACCTGGATATGCTTATAGAGATAACCTCCACAAGTAGAATCGAACCGTAGACCACCAAACCCACGATGCGCACCATCCGACTATCACCATAAAAAAATTTCTGAATCTGCGTTTTCAGAATCTTAGACTATTTGATTTTCAATATTCGGAATGTTCCTTTTGGGTTTTAAATTTAGTAAATAAATCCATTATCATATAAAACTGTATGAATATGGATTTTTGGGTTATTTGTCTATTTGATTTTTAAGATCTGGAATTATACACCATCTGAATTGAACATTCAGAATTTTGCACATTTTGGATTTTCATTTTCGTAATACATTATAATGCAAAGACTTTCTGAGAATTTATTTTCTGCATTTTGAATTTTGGACCTACGGGAAAAATAACGCCCCTCTCGATTTCCTCTGGTCGCAGAACCTCTTCTAGCTGTTGCCGAGGGGTTGAAATTCCCGCCGATTGCAAATTTTTCCTAGGTCGTCCTCTCTTCTTTTTGGGGACATCTGTAACCTCTTGGGAGGGTTCTCTCAGCAGGGACTTCCTCGCCGTAGGGATCCGTTTTCCTCGGTTGTTCATCTGCTTGCGTTCCAATTTCAAGAACTTATGGATAAGTTACGAGCAGAAAAAAGATTCGTCAAATCTTCCACTCGTTTTTAAAAGTAAGGCCAACAGGGAAATAAAAAAGAGTGAAAATTCACAATAGCTTGTCCCTGTCTTTCGAATAGGTTTTCAAAATTTCCTTAGATTCCGTGCTAATAGTCGAAGCCGTTTGTATAAGCGTTTATTCTACTCATTTAAAAAAAACTTTGTAAGTCGCCTAATTTTTTAGTATTCTCTCTATTAATCAAATATCAAAAAAATAAAAAATAAAAAAAAACTAATGTAAAGAAATTTCAATTCCATTACTCGTTAATACATATTTGCTAGGATCTGGTCGACTCAAACTAAATAAAAGTTGGTTTTATATACAGGGTCAACTTCGAAATAAAAAAGGTAAAAAAAAGAAAAATCCACTAACGAGGTCTATCAAAACTATGTTTATGTAACTGGAAATTACTTTAGCATTGCAAATATCTGCACAAAAATAAAAAAAAAAATTATTCGCAAGGACCAGAATTCAAATTTAGACTAAAAATTTAACTTGGGATTCATTCACGTAAATTTTGCTTCAACTTTTAATCGAGAACATTTAATTTAAATTGTGAATAAAAATTTAAATCGGGATGTCTACACAATTTTCACTTCAAACATTTTGAATTTGGGTTCTCTTTTCCGTAACCTTCTCAGGAATATTACAATCTACCTCTAATTACACTCTACCGAAGACTAAAATTCAATTTGGTTCTTAAAAGTCAAATTTACTATGGATAAAAATTAGATCGTGGAAAATGCGGTCACAACGTACACTTGACATTTATTTGAAATCAGAGTGAAAACAGTCACGGCTTTTCACAATTACACGGGAAAACTAATTAAACTTAATAATTTTAAATCTGGCTCCTGTAAAATAAAATTTTGCCTAGTACCTGTAAAATAAATTTGGCTTTTTTTCTTTTCTTCTTGTTTCATCTTTCTATTTTTAATTTCATAACATTAATTTTTAATATATATATATTTTTCAGATTATTTTCCCCAGATCACAATTTGCAATGTTTATTTATTTCTCATTATATATTTTTACGTAACTCGATACTAAATAAAAAGAAGAAAATAATAAATTTATTATATCGAGCGCGGTTATACATTTAAATTTTAATTTTAAAGTTAATAATCATTGCAATAAATTTATAATTTACTGACGTGGAACGCGGATTTACCTTTAGAGACGGTATGAGGCTGTCTCAACAGCCATTGATAAGCCCCACACGTGTGGGACCCTCCGCCGCGAAACCTTTGCTACTTTCACGGCCTATTTTTCTTACGAGAGTGAGTTTTCGCGCAGTCCGAGTAGGGCGGATTGCCGGGCGCCCGGCGTATATGTAACGTTACAATACACAAGCCTTTTTTTGTCAGTGATAAAACTCGATTTTAGTCAGACATTCGTTTATTTGCATACAAGAGATTTTTAATTTTATAAATTTTTAAAAACCTTTGAGGATTATATAATAAAATTGAACATTCAGTTATATAATTACGAGTTAAACTTCTGTAGTATTCAAGTGAATGATTCAATAATAAACATAAATAAAATGGTATTGAGAAATTGTATTTAGGCTGCAAGTCCAACTCTTTGACGTGGCATCTATTTTATTTATGCTTTTTTGTTACATTAGATTTAATTTTAGCAATAATAATAGATAAACAACCCTGGTAGAATTTTTAATCTACAAAATGGCCATAAAACATGGCCAGTTTTCCGGTCATAATGAAACGTTTTT
>JAWWEM010037485.1:0-14512 GCA_035582935.1 Ormyrus thymus
AAATGTAAAAAACCCCCCCCCCCCCCTTTAAACATACGGAATTAAACGGGCGTTTTGCCATTCCGAAAAGAGATTAATTCTCCAAGGGGAGCTTATGTCGCGTGATTCGAGCAGCCGGGATTCGTCTCTCGACCGCGTAACTCCCCCCCTCCTTAGAAATAACGTCTAACAATATCACCCCATACGGACACCTCCCGTATCAGCCGGCAGTTGCCGAGAGACAATTACGCCGAATAAAGAACGTATCGAACGCAAATTGCGCGCGTACAGCGGCGGAAGATTTCCGCGTCATTGTGCGTGTTGCTGCGTATATACGTACATGTGCGTGCTCTCGAGGAAGTGGGCAGGCTCGCTTCTTTATCTTCTGCTTGCGTTTTTTTTCTCTCTCTCTCTCTTTCTCTCTCGACTTTTTTCCCACAATTTTTTATATCGAAGAGGAAAAAAAAGCAGCAGCAGCAGCAGCAGCCTGAAAAGGTCTTTCACCTTGCTCGCCAAGAGGTTGCCGTACGAACAGAACGCACGTACGCTACCTGCTCGTTACGATTCGGCCCCCCGGAAGCGCCCGCAGGTGCGTAAAAAAAAAGAAGCGAAGAAGAAGGAAGCGCATGCGCGCGGGAGCGTATTCCGATGTATCGCGACTCCGAGATGTATCCCGAGAGCGAGGACGCCCCGATTTTTTCGGCAATTTAACTGTATCCGCCGAGTCGGCCGCGAATTTACGTAAGCGAGAGGTGTTTATATTTGTCCCGGGGAACGCAGCCGCGGCGTCCCCGTAAAAAGTTTACGGTGCCCGGCGAGCTTTTACATCAAAATTATCGCTCGAGCAATGAGATTCAGCTTCATAAAACTATTCGGCTGTGTTATTGTGCAATCGCGTATTAACGAGAGATTAGGGTTTAGAAAGCGCCGGTGCCGCATTCGTCGTCTCGTGCGTCGTCATTGTGCTCGAATTCATCGACGTCGAGATAACGATCGAAGATACCCTCGCGTATCGACATTGACTAATTGTGTAAGAAGCCGGCTAACGACCTTTGAATCACATTTCGAGAAAAATAACTTCGTTCGAATACGCGCCCTTTATTCGGAGGGTCAATTTAAAAGTAATTTGTGCACTTTCGCGATGACGTGTATATATACGTGCAAGTGTAAACTCGTCGAAGTTTCCGTCAATTAAGATAATCTTTGTGTATCTTATTTAAATTTCACGTTTCAAAAAGCCGGCGCGGCGCGGCGCTGCATTTTTTCGTCTCGGAATGCGCTAATTGCCGCATTTATTATCCGACGCGGGGCCGTGCCTCGTTGAATCGCTGATACTTGTTAAAATTCTTCTCTTAACGGATATTAAACGGCTGGTTTTTATACATCGATATTCCTATTTACATTAATAAAATCGCGAGGAAGCTCCGGACGTCTTCCAACGAGATAACTTTAATAGATCCCTCGCTAAACAGTTTTGCGGGTGTGTCCACTCGAGAGCCGCAATCAAGTTTATTTACGGCCGCGACGAGGAGCACACAGAGTGTCTCGCTTGGGGAAGAAAAAAAAAAAAGAAAAGCGAACGACACGATGTCCGAAATCGTTCGTGCTCCGCGCGTACGCGATCAACGGGCGCGCATTTTTGTCAATCAGGCGAGCAGCCGTGTATAATTAAGCGTACACGTTTTATACAGTTATTACAAAACTATTACGAAACGAAGCCCGAGTACCGCAAATATTCTAGAACCTCACTGACCGACATTCTAAGCCCGGCCCTGCTCTCGGGCGAAAAAAAGAGGTCCGATTTTTTCCCCGAGGAGGATCGTATCCCAAAGGCGGCGAACTGGCTCTGAAAAAAATTGACTCATTTGGCCCTTCTCGAAAAACTGCAAGAAAAACTCCATCGCGTCCTAAGCAGTTCGATTAACTTCGGCGAGCGCTTCCGGGCTCCGAGGCGGCGAGCCGGCCGGATAAAAAGCCAGCAGTTATTTGGAGAAAGCGACGAAAGGGTTGAGGAAAAAAATTGACTGCCGACGGGACCCACGCGGCGCTTCTGCGTCCTCGGCACTGCGGAACGAAAGGATTGTAAAACCGGGGAACTTTCTCCGGGCAGGAAGCGAGGACCCGTCTCCCGGTTTATGGTGTCCGAAGGGTTATTGGTGCCCAAGGGGTTGATCGTTTTTTTTTGCTCGATGCTTGCCAAACACAGTTCCGGATGGATTAGCTTTCTGATGGCTGCCGCTCGAGACGCTCGAGGAATTATCTTTCCTCGGGGGGGTTCGGGCACCGAAAAAAAATTCTTTTTTTCGCGAGAAAGGATTAACTCTCGATTATCGGCTGCTTGATGACCTCCGCCCGAGAGCTGAATTTAAAGCTAGCCTTTTTTTCTAATAACTCCGCCGGCGTTTTTTTTTTTTTTTTGTTTTTTTTCTGCTACGTCGGAGTTTGATTTACTGCGCCGCAGTTGGCGGTACTTAGCGCTTTGTAAATTTCACGTTTTTCTTCTTAATTTAGGGTTCCGAGTGAATTTTTTTGCGATGGAATTTAACTCTTGTATTTTATAGATTTTGTTTTAAAAAATTTATATTTCTTTATTGTTGAGAAAGTTGGAATTACTAATACTGATTGCACTTTAACTTTAAATGTATCACAAGTTTGTAAAAAAAATGATTTTTTTAATGGTATTTCACGATTTAAAGATAAAGTAACTATACTGTAATATTAAATAAATAATTAAAGTATATAATATTTATGGCTAATTTTAATTGCGTAATCGATAACTGTTTGCTCAGATATATTTCAACATTTTTCTGCGAAAATATTCTGACTAATTTTATAACTATAATAAAATTAAAACACCTATGACATTTATTGAGCATAGCGCTGTTAGCAAAAATGTATCTGACCGAGTTATTCAATTAATTTTTTTGGATTTAAGAAATGTTAGTATACATTTCGACAGAAAGTTAAATCGTGAACTTTAAGTACTTTACTTTAAATGTTTTAATTTTAATTTTTCATTAATTATTTTGGTCGTTTGCTTTCGTACTCTTTTTATTGAACAAATGTAAATTAAAGTAAGTAATTAAATTCGATCATTTTCTTCTGATATTTTATGTATGCAAGTATTTTTAAAAATATATTTAATAAGGAAGTTGTAATTATTATCTCGTAAAATACAAGTGAAATGCAAATGAAATTAAAATTTTTGCTATGGATTTCGCACAATTTTATTTAATAACAAGTTGCGTTTTAATATTTAAATCATTACAATATTTTCTGTAATTATTTGAAAGATATAACGGTTAAATGAATTATCAACACAATTTTTTTCAGGCTTATTTAATAAATCCACGTTAAATCGATATTTTAAATTCAACCAATTTACATTTAATTTAATCCTACTATTAAAACTCCAACTTTTCAAAAATATACGAACATTTTCTCATTCCAGTTTTTAATTGCAATTCAGAAAAAGAATCTTTTTTTTTTATTAATAAACCGAAACAAGTTACTTCAACCTATTTTCCACGAGTTATCCGCGATAATTTTCAGATAAAAAACTGGTTTTACGCAATAAATTTTTACCTAACCGATTACATCCCATATCTTTTTCCATTTTCCAATCGAGCAAGTCCGCGCAATTTATACATTCAAACGTCGGCTTATTCAACCCGAAGCGCGCACTAAAAATCAAACCCCAGATCCGCTAACAAGTACGCCCAACCGCGGCGAGATCTCTTGGCCCGGAGCCTCGGCGAGCGGCGAGATTTCGAGGCTCGGCTCCTTTTTCGCGGCGCGATAACGAGTTTTATTTTTAATAGGTTCATTGACATGTCCGCGCCGAGGCGCGCGCACTTTCAAGGTCCGCGATCATAGCCTCTCAGCAGGTTTAGCCGCGTCGCGCTTTGCCTCTCTTTTTCTCTCTCTCCTTCTTATATAGGCCCGCGTACAGCTAGCGGTTCACTCGTTACATATCCCCCTGCCGTCGTCGTTGTCGTCGTCGTCGTCGTCGTCGTCGTCTCGCTCTCTGTACGTTTTAATTAACGTCGAGCGCAGAGGAGGAGGAGGAGGAGCGAGTTTGCGTAGCGCGAGTCGCCTTTTAAAGTGACGCCCGGAGTGCGTCAGCGGTAAGGGGGGCTTCTGCCGGTGTGAATTTAAGGACGTCTTGGACGTTGGGGCGCGTCATTAGGCGGATTTTACTTTGAGAGCTTTTCTTCGGAACTGACGATGGTGTGTGCGTGCTAAAACTCGCGGCTTTTGACGTCGTACGGTTGTTGGCTTTTATCGGGCTGTACTGATTTTGGGCGAACCGACGACATCGGGTCCTTGCTGTTGTAGGAATTTCAAAAAATCAATCGACGCCTTGCCAGGAGTGTTTGTTTTGCGAATCGTGCAGTATACTAATAACCGATTGAATTTCAAATTATAAAAATAAAACGACTCGCAAGGCAATATGTACATAGTAATGAGTTTTCCTTATAACTGTTACTTTCGCGCGTACTGGTCTTGTATTAGCGTAACTCAAGGAAACAGGAATTTATCAGCTTTATGGGCATTGCTTTAGCATAAAATTATACTTTCTATAAATAGAGTACGCGAGGGAGGGGCGTGGCCGGCGCCCCCGCAATGCGTGTCATTAAACTTTGTCCCGCGCGGAATCCTCTCGCGGAGGCCGCAGTTTTTTGCCTCCCCCGACCTTGAGGAAAAAAGATCTCTGCAGTTTTATATGCTTACGTTAAGCGACGCCGCGCTGCGGCTCTCAATGAAATCACTTCTAAATCGAGAGCGGCCGCCGCCGATGTAAACATAACGGTCGCGCTCTCTCGAAAGATTTACAAAAAACCGCCGACTCAGCTATCAATGACACGCATTGTGTCGCGCCTCGTTTCTTTGTCTCCCCGGGCTCGCAAGGCTAATCAGAAGCCGGCCGTCGATCGTCGCCGGAAGCCGCGCGCATCGGGAGGAAGCGATTATGCCCATCGCGGGTGGGGGGGGTAGAGAAAGGGGTTGCCGTTTTCTTTCGGTCCCGCGGGCCGGAAATCGCTCGATCGACGATCCCCTTTCAGCCCTTTCTGCGTATACGTATCAAGGACTACTCGTCTCTCCCCTGCGGGCGCAGGTATAAGCCTCGGGCGGGCACAATGAGCGGCGATCGGCATCCGTATGGCGCCCCCGCGACCCTTCGATCAGGTAGGTATATGCGCCGGATGCTCTTTTTCACGGAAACAGATTTTTTAGCTTGTGTATATGCAGCGCTCCGCCGAGTATCCCACGAGCGGGAGTTTTTTTTTTTTTTCGGGATTTATGGGTGCCGGAGGACGGAGCGAGAGTGTGAAAAGCACTTGGGGAGAGGGAGGGAGAGAGAGCCGCGCGTTATTTTCGGGAGGCGGACTTTGACGTCATTCCGCGCGACGCCGAATTTCCGACCTCTCCTCCTCTCTGCTTAATTTAGCGCTCGGCCGGTGAGAAATTGCGCGATTCTTTATCTCGAAACGTGGGTGAATAATTATCTTTATTCTCCGCGGGCTTTTTGTTAAATTACTTTTGACAATTAGCATTGAGAATTCGTCCGGCGAGCGGCCGTGAAGTCGTTAAAAAAGACGGATTCTAAAGTCACGCTTCTAAAAACAAGCAGTCCTCCGAGTCATCGCAATATAATACACAATCCCCGCTCAACGGACGAAGATTTCGAAGGAACTGATTTACAGCGAGTCTTTGCTGCAGCTGCCGCGTCAATAATAACAATTCGCGAGCGGATCTCTTCCGCGACGATTCCGCTGCCTCGAAATCGGCGGTAGCCGATAAGTTCTTGCACAAACATCGGCCCCCGGGCGCAAAAAGTTTCACCGCAACCGCCCCGCCGGCATTCCGATACTTACCGGGCTTCGAGCGGGCAAAGCCGTAATTTCCATAATAGAAAATTTCCTTCCTTTCGCGTTACATCATCCGATCCGGCGAGCTCCATCGCGCTCATCCCGCGCCGATGCGGACTTTCTAAGTCGAGACCTTGGCCGAGTGTTGCCAGGCGGTGTAATGAGAGGGAAAGAGAGTACCGGAGTCGAGCTCAAGGGCATTTTCTGCCGCGAAATTTTGCCAGCTATCGGCTTGGAAAGGGTTGAGTTCTATTTTTATGTTTTCAATGTTTACTTCGAAGCTCAAGAGAGGTGTGCTTAGATCAGCCAGCTGTTGCCAGTCTACGCGGTAAAATTAAATTTGAGCCTGAAAATTGCGCGAACGACAGGATCCTTTTGAGGATACCACTAAAGCATATTTATTTCATTATAAATTACTAAAAAATATTTTAATTAAATATCTATAAACGTAGCCGACATTACCGTCCCTCACATTCGCTCCGAAGCAAAAGAAAATTTATAATCGATTTAACAAAGTATCCCATTGTAAAAGGCTGCCGAGTATATTACTCAATATCTCAAAGTACCCAACAATAGCTCCTTACATCCTCTTACATAAAGCGCTCCCTCGGCCCGATATTATTTAGCCGGAGCAGCCCGCGCGGAGGCACCGGCTGGCAGGCTCGGATGAAAAAAAGAAGAAGAAAAAAAAACGAGACGCGTAGAAGAGAGGCACAGGAATACCACGTGCTCATAGGCGAGTCGATCGCGACAAGAACAACTCGCGCTGCCGCGAACAAGATAACTGTACATTCCGCCTCTCTCTCTCCTTCCTCCTTCGCTACCTCGCTTCATCCTCCTGTCTTTTCCGCGTCCCTCTCTCCCGCTCTCTGCCTTCTTGCGTCCCGCAGTCCGCTGACTCTTCCGTCTCTCGGCCGCGCTTATCGGGCCTCGGGCTTTTCCGCCAGAACGTCGCCCGAGAACGAAGCGCGGAGAGAAAGCGGATGTGAGGAACGGGGGAGCGTGACGATCCTGAAGGCTCCTTCACTGTTGGCTGCGCCGAGCAGAAGTGCTGTCATGTCCGCTCGGGGGAGTGCGTTTAGCCGAGCAAGTTCAAGGCGAATGACTTTGCGGACGGAGAGGCTAGGAGGAGCGCGGTTTTCGGAGCGTAGACGGGTTTTGGTCTGCGGAGTAGAGAATCGGCTGTATGCTATAGCAAAGGATTTTGTTAGAAAAACTTTGAAACTCTTTGAGCGGTGCAAAGAAGTTTAGTTAATTTCACGTGAGATCTACGTTTGATTCGTTTATTTTTTATTTCGCCGCTAGAATTGTGTCTTACCTCATTGAATAATAAAATCCTCCGACGCAAATCAATTCGTCTTGAGACATAAAAATAATATTCTATTGTTACCCAATTACTTGGTTAAAAAAGAACGTAAACAAAAACGCTTTATCCAATGGCATCGCGGGGGAATAACAAAAATTACGATGCATTATGTAAAAAATGATTACGACCGGGAGGAATGCGGCTTCATTAACGACTGGACGGGCATCGGCAACCTTTGTTTTCAATTAGACCGAACGCGGAATAAGAAATGAAGAGATATGTAAGGTGTGACGCTCAGAGGCGTAACATTAGAATTATGGAAATGAGATATCGCAAGCTGCTTTATGTACCGCGATTACTCACTTATTTGTCACTCCTGCCATGTCACTATAAACCTATCTCATAAGAGATTCGCCGGGATTGTCGACGACGCGAATTATGCATTCGGCCCTGCTCCGAAAAATCTTTGGCAGATTCTTGCAGAACTTTTTATAAAAATTCTTTACCATCGCCATTGCTCTCGGCGATCGTCTTAACGCAATTTTCATCCGTTTTACAGGAGCGACTCCGGTACGTAACGACAAAAGCACCAAAATCGCTCGAGCGAAACGTCAAAGTTCCGTCGCGCAGACAGCTCCGGTCCCGATTTACCTCCGGGCGTATTACCAAACATAGTGCGCCGCCCGGCCAGAGAGCATCGATAAACGAATCGGCTCTCGGCCCGCGAGGCGTCATCGACACGTGACTCCGTGGGGCCCACGTCGGGGAACGAGGAACCGTTAAAAAAGAGAAGTACGCTAAGGCTCGATCGGAGCTGCCTCGCGCCGCGGCGGCCGCGTTGGCCAGCTCCTTCTTTAAAGATTCGGCTCGCGATCCTCGATCCCCCCCCCCCCCCGACGGATTTCCCTGAGCAACTGAATTCGGGGGGCGTTGCGTCAGTCACGCGACGTGTGCCATCTCGGTGTACGGCCGCGCATGCGATTGCCCTTGCCGGGAGAGAGAATAATCGCATTCAAATGCCATTCCGAGCCGTGTTACGTCTGGCGACGGCGCTGTTTTGCATTCGCTCGGTGCTGAGAGGCGACGCTTCGATTTTCCTGCGCCGAGGCTGGCTCGGCTTTTCTTTTTCTTTTTCAACAGCTCGCCGTTTTCTGGGCCCGGAAGCGGTCCGTTGAGATTATAGATTTTAGAGGGAACGTAATTAGAAATTTTGTTGACCGTCAATAATTGGCTTGGTGGAATATGTAGGGAACGACGTTTGTTGCTCGTTTATGCGTTTGATTTGAAAATAATGTGCGATTTAATATTCTGTTTACCGCTGAAATATAAGTGACGCAATATTAATATTTATCGATGAAGCGTGGAATCGTTTTACATTGTCTGGTCAAATCTGCGATCAACAATGAAATATTCATCCGGAAAGTTCCCGGAAAAAACTTTGCAGCTTGTAACAGAACGACGTTTCCCGGTGGCCGTTAAACATTTTTTCTTCCCCTACAGAAAATAGATTATCAAAAATTCTTTTTAGATCAAAGTAACGCGCGAAACGAGCAAAAAGAAACTGTCTTTTGCATTGTGAAAAGAAATAATAACTGGAAAAAGGAACAACGCACAGCTAACCCAACAGCTGCATATCATTAAAAGATTCAGCATCATTTCCAAAAATTCCTCAAAGGTTTAATCCGTCAATTCGCACGTATTAAGTTCGCCAATAAAAACGCTGCCGTCCGCGGCCGAAGCGAGCAGCGAGTACCGCTAAGAAAACAAAATTAATTGTTTTAACAACGCGCGCGGCCGAGAGTCCCAGGCGGCGGCGTACCGATCGAAACTCCAAAAGTCGCAGGCACTCGGCGAACGTACGATAAACCCCCGGCGAATTTCCTCCGAGGCGTATAAGAGCCAATTAGCGCCGCGGCGAAGGAGCCCGAGGTGTCCCGCGGGAGGGAGGAAGGGAAAAAAGTCAAACCGGATATTTACTCATCTTGCACGGGTTTTCTTGCCGGCCGCCTCGCGCGTTTTTGTCACCGCGCCGCGCGCGGCTGCTTCTTTGGCAGGAATTCCCGGAGCTCTCTGATGATGGCGCTGACCGTCACCACCTGAATCAGCCTTGAATTTCCCTGACGAACGATGGGAGAACTCGTCGAGGTGGCATTTCTTCCTAGGCCTGCCTGGTTGTAACAGTGCTTAAAACACCCGGCGCTGCCTCGATAAAAATCGGAATTCTCTATCGAGCCGTATGAGGCAGCGTTTTTTTCTCCTAAAGTCGAACGGCCCAGCCAAAGCCAAGCTCATGTTTTGGTGCTCCTTTACTTCCCCTCCAGACATCAGGAATCCCTAGAAATCCTCAAGGAAATCATATCTAAAAATACCCGACGCAGCCATTACCACACCTGAGCCTTCTCCCAAAAACCTGCAGCAGAGTCCCGCTTCGAAAAAGCCCATACTTCTACTCCAAAGTCTCGGGCGGCCGCTCGCGGAAGAGAGAGGAAAAAAAATAGAAAGAGAGAGAGAGAGAGAGAGAGAGAGAGAGAGAGGGACGGAGGCGAGAAGCGGAGAAGAGAGGCTAAGGAAAAAAAAAGACGAGGAAAGAGAGAGGAGAGGAGCGACCTAGATTCAGGCCGGTGATCTTGCCGGGCGATGACGCAACGCGCTCGGCCACGAAAGTACAAAGCCGGAGAAGTGGCCGCGGGACGGGGGAGGGGGGGAGGGGGGGGGGGGGCAAAACACCTCGGGGAAGCGGCGGAGAGGCGCTCACCTGACAACGACCGGAGAATCCAAATGTCCGTCCGGCTGGGAATCAACATTCACGCGCCTGTCGTAATGCCCGCACGGATTAGGCCAGGGCCCAAGGAGCGAGAGAAGGAGAGACAAGGACGGCGTTAGAGTTACGCACACACGAGCGGACAAACGGGTTGGCAGGAGACCCTGGGAGACTTTGACTCTCGTTAGAGGCTCCGGCTTGCGCAATACCGACGTGCCGCGGCGTGGCTCGTCTCTTTTTTTCGGTCGAATCACGGACGAGAGAGAGAGAGAGAGAGAGAGAGAGAGAACCGAGTCGTGCTTTTCGATTGTCGCCCAGGAGGCCTCCCCCCCGAGTGGCGGTGGCGAGGAGAGCTTCGGAGGATTTGGGAGGACGCACAATGGAGCGGGGTTTTAATTATGGTAATTGCGGCCTTGCTGAGGTCGGCCTCGTTTTGATCCATGGAATTTTCTGGGCGCTTCGATCGGCGATTCTTGTATCCCCTGGGTTAATCGATGATAATTTATATTCAGTACGATTGATTTTAGTTTGAATATGTATTCCATTCTCCGCAGACTTTATCCTCGAAGTAATTCGTTGAAAAAGATTGAGCTTTCGATCCGAAGCGAAAGATAATTTTTTCATTTTGCTATTTCTATGTATGCGTTGCTCTACGCTCTTCTGCTGCGCGTCCTGTCATTCCGATCTTTATTTTGTTAAGGAAATCGTAGATTTTGGAGTGTTTGCGTAGGATTATGAGGAGCGTGTTTACCTTTGAGGAGGAAGTTAGCCTGGATGATTCAATCTACCCAACGCCGTTAACGGTTTTTAAAAAGTAAAACCTCAAAGTATCGCGCAAACAAGCACCTTACATCTTCATTTTACTCTCCCAGATATTTGTAGTTCGAAAACTAACAGTGGCCCCTTTTGGGAGCAGTGGGCGCAAAGTCACGGGAGTTTCCTGAAAGCGCCGATGGCTATCGGGGTAATTTGGGACTCGTAAGTCAAAATGTATTTTCAGCCGATTACATTAATGATAATTATACTGGAATTATCAGCGCTACTAATGCGAACGGGTGGGGATGGCGCTTTTACCTGAAATTACGATACAAAACTCGACGCGCTGCATTAAAAGGGACGCAATAAAATTGTAGACATTATCTATCGCACGGTACGCCGAGCTCTTTAAAAATCGAGGCACGTCGATATATTTCGAGAGTATAACTGGAGAGGCAAAAAAATGTAACGTTCCAAGAAGCGAGGCAGCTCCTACGTGCAGAGCTCCTCGCGTGTGTGTCGATTCCCCTCGGTGGTCGTCTTTCGCGCACACGCAGAAACAGAGCCAAAGGCACGAAGCGAGCGAGCAAGCAAGCCAGCTCGCGAAGCTCTCGAGCCAGGGAATAAAACGGAGAGAGAGAGAGGAGAGAGAGAAAGGAGAAGAAGAAGCAGGAGGCAGGCAGGCAGCAGCAGCAGCCTAAGGACGTGGCTCGCTTCTCCTCTCCTCTCCTCGGCGGTGTGGGTTCATTGGACGCCGACGGCCGCAGATTTACCGTTAAGTCTTCTTGGCAAAACCCACTCCTCGCGCGTACGTACGGCTCCGTGCGCCTTCGCTTCCTCCGAGAGCCCCTCCTGCCCCGCGGATTCCGCGTCCCTCCGCGCGAGAGGAGTCATCGCTGGAGTCCCTGATATGCCTGCCCGGAAGCGGACTCTCGCGGGAGCCCTCTCCCCGCGCGGCCTGCACGTATATGCATATATGCGAGGATGCGCGAGGGGAAAAGCATAATGTATACGGAAGAGGACCGGCCCGATAGGTCGATCCTGCCGTGATCTCTCGCCGGCTGCTTTGCGCGTGCTGCTTTTTCGACGGGAAGGGGGAGGGGGAAGCGCGGATCGGAGGAGCGACCGAACGGACCGAGATGCTGTTGCGCTCGTAAACAGTGCCGCCTGACGTTGCTCGGAGAATTATTTAGAGAAATTTTCTGAAATACAAAGATACGTTTTCTGCAAGGAAACGGAAAGGGGGGGGGCGGGGGTACAGAGTAATCCGGGGGAGGATATTGTTTCGAGAGAAAAAGCGTCGTTAGGGATACGTCCGGATGAAAATAATTCAGCATCTCTAACGACGAAATCAAGCCGGGGAAAATATAATCATGCCTTTTTGAACTTTTTGTCAAACTACTGCCGGTTATTAAAGTAATCCAATGCCTGAATATAATTAAGCCTTAAGATGATGGATCGAAACGGCGGCCTAAGCCGACCTATAAATCACGAAGATTAATGAAAATCTCAATTCATTTCTCAATCCTCATACCCAACCCCCTCCTCCATCTCCGCGTCCGAGGAATCATCGAAAAATCCTCGGCGCATTCCTTCGTCCCGAGCTTACGACCGAAAAATCTCCCCCCTCCCTCGCCGACAACAGGTGGCTCGTAAAAAGAGGCGGCTCTCTCTCTCTCTCTCTCTCTCGCGTCGCATTAGTGACCTGCGACTCCGTCAACGGGGAATCGAGATCGAAAAGACTCTCGGTTTCGTTAGCCTCGCGGGGGGACGACGTGCGTGGTGTGTGCACCGTTGTCCGGGACCAACGGTTCTTCCTCGCACGCCCGCGCGCCGAGGCGAGCGCGCGCAGGCGCGGGCACCTGTTACGTGGCTGCCGCCGCCTCCCCCCCCCCCCCGACGAGCCCCGGCGATAATTGCCCCCGAGCTCTATTTTCACTCGTTAGCGGAGCGAGCCCCATCGGGTGGTTTTTCAATCGGGCCCCGAGGTGTTGAGCGACCGTGGCGACTGCTCGTGCAATTTTCTTTGAAGAAGCTGGCGACGGTTTGGGAATGGCAATTTTTTTCTTCTTTTTCTGCAAGTCGGATTGACTCCTGAAAGTTTGTGAAACTTGGCTGCTTTTATTGTGTACAGATTTTTAATGCCAACAGCCCCGAGTGGTTTTATTAAAACGTCGTACAATTGTAAATGGCAACGCTTTGCGCGCTTTATTTTCATGTTTTTTTTTTTTTTTTTTTTTTTTTCTTTATTAAACCGCTCAGATTTTATATCCCAGATAATAAAAGGCTAAAGCACGTCGATGCTAAGAGTAGTCGATTTACCCGACTCTTAATTCATTTCTCGAAAGGCGCCGAATTTTTAAGCATTCTTATTTGCCGACCGTACAAAACCTTAATTACCCCTCCGATAATTATTCCGCGACGCAGAGGCAGCTCATTTATTTCCCATCAGGCGATATGATTCATACGCGCAAAAAGCGACGGGGAAAAGAGGAGCGCGGAAGAGGAGAGCAAAACGTAGGCGCGGCGCACCGCTAGGCGCGTTTTCGGCGGCGGGAGGAAAGTGGGAGACGAGCGAGGAGGGAGAGGGGGGGGGGGAGGGAGATAGGGAGAGGAGAGGAGGATACCCTAACCTCGCGTAAGTTGACCTCCGGCACCTGGATTCGCGCGATCGCGTTCTCCGGCTCGGGCGCGCGAGGTATTTAACGGCACCGCAAGGAAAGTAAAGCAGCGATGCCACGCCTGCGCGCGCACGGCAACAGCCCGCCCCGCGAGAGAGCGCCGACTGCGAGAAGCTGCCGCGGCGGCGGGGGGACGATCCTTTTTTCGAAGTCGAGGGAAAAAAGTGTACGGTCCGTTGGGGGGGTGGGGGGTGGGGGGGGGCTAAATGTACGATATCGAACGATCGGGCTCTCTGAAAAGCAGCTCTAATTTATTCGGCTTCGATAGCTTCGAAGCGCATAAAATTAAGAGCGAGTTTTTTTTCTTCCTCTTTGCATAACGCGCTCATCCGACGAAAGCCACCGTTCTGCTAACCCACGCGCAGCTCGCTCGCTCATAAAAATTATCATTCCCGCGGCGAGTCGTTAATTTAGCTTCTCGTTACTTCACCGGCATCCTTTCCCTTCGATCCCCGCTCCCGACCGAAATCCTCTGCCTCGCCGGTAAAAAGGAGAAAAAAAGAAAAGAGCAGCAGCGATCAAAGCCGGAGAGCGGCAATTCCGCGGAAGCTCGAAAAAAAAATGATTGCCCGGGAAAAGAAGCTACGCCCCGCAGTATGTGGCACTCGCAACGGTGCGCCGGTCCGCAAAAGGGAAATGCATTTTTCGCGGCTCCCGGCTCGAGTTTCAGCGGATTTATGCCCCTCGCTCTCCCGCCCGCGCCTTACCGTCGTGTAACGACAGTGAAAACAAGAATAGAATCTGGGATGACGATGCAGGTACCCGCGGCTTTTGTTTCTTTTTTTTTCTTTTTCAAGTTTATTTCGGCCCGTTATCGAGCCGCGCGCCGGCATCGCGCGCGAGCAGTGCCGAAGATAGCGAGCCGACCGCCTGGCTCGTGTGCAAGCTCGTTTCCGCATGACGCCGAGGCTAATAAAATCTTCCACTGGGTCGGCTGGAATCTCGAATGCGAGGCCGGCTGCGCAGCGCGGCTCGGCTGTTTTATGGGGAAACGCGAGATTCGATTTACGGATTTTTTTTTCTTTTTTTCTTTTTTTGTCGGGAGAAGAAAACTGCCTGCACTGAGAGAAGAAATATATACGGAGAGAAATACCTGATTAAAAATTAGTATAGTCTATCGTAATCGAAGGACAAACTCGCACTATCCTGAAAAATT
>JAWWEM010037506.1:0-14503 GCA_035582935.1 Ormyrus thymus
ATGCTCAATCTATTGAAATGATCCGAGAATGATCCGAAAAATCGTTACATCAAAGTTAGTTAACTAGGAATTAAAAAATAGTATATACTTTCCTAGACATTTCGTACATTTTTGTATGTTTACGTACGTTTATATATGTTTCCGTATATTTTTGTACGGTTTATACAGTTTTATACGTGTACCATTATTTATTTATAAAATTCATTATTAAATTAATTTAATAATAATAATAAATAATTATTATTAATTTAATACTAATAATAAATAATAATAATTTAATAATAATAATTTATTAATTTAATTTATTTATTAAATTATTTTTTTATTTTTTTAAGTGTAACAAGGTAAGAAAACGTACAAAAACATACAAATTTGTGTATACCGAATTTACGTTTTCATACTTCTTTATAACTTTTCGTACATTTCCATCTTTGCTTTGATTCAGTTATTGAAAAATTTTAATAACAATGTACCGAAATGTTAAAAACCGTATGGAAAAGTACGGAAACGTATCAAAACATATGGAAACGTAAAAAAACGTACAAATTGTCCGAAATGAAAGTCAAACCTACATTTTCTTACATTTTCGTATGTTTTCGTATCTTTTTCATACATTTTTCATTTCCATTGGGGCAGTACTAAAAAATTTCTTTTATGTTACTTTAGATCGAAGAGTTATGAGTACGTAAGCAACTTTTTCGATTCAGTATTTTGAAAACTCAATAAACTGAAAAATATTGATCAATATTAATTAAACTTTTTACATATTTAATCTTGTCTATTAAAATCCTTCACAATTTGTTTTTGTGTAGCTGCAAGAAATGCAAAAAGGAAGTTTACGAAGGTAATCCTTGGACCTTCTACGGAGCCTTCTACAGAATTTCTCACTCCGTGCGTTGGGTATATCAGGGCTGTCGATAGGTCTTGTTCAGGCCCATCTAGCCACGCGTAACTAAATCCGTCCACGCGCACACACATTCATATACTCGAGCGTGAGAGTAATAAAAATCAGCGGCTGCTGCTGCTCGCAGAAACGAAAGTCAGGTTGAAACATATTCGATTTGGCAGGGTATTTCGCGCGGCGGGCGGCTTCCGACAGCCGTCAACATCCCTCGGGAACTCAATTTTTCCCCCGTTCCCTTTCGCGTGAGCGAGTGAGCAAGGGTATATATAGAATCGTTGTACCCTTCGTTTCGCGTTTCGCTTACTTTTTGTTTTGTAGCGCGAAACTCGTGCCGGAAGTTTACTCGAATTTAGGTGACGGGAGAACTCCCTCCGACGTTTTTTGGCTCTGCTGAATTTATGGTAATGAAAATCGTGCGCAGGCTAGATAAAAAACAGTTTTTAATAGAGACATTACCTTGTTCAATCATTTTTTTAATTATGTAGAAAAAAGCTTTCGAATTTATTTTGCGCATTTTACAAATTTTAGCGTTAATGTTAACTTTCTTGCTTTAATACTTCTTCACCCCAAATATTTGATATTTTTCATCCAATATTCGATAGATAGAAATAATAAAATAGGTATTAAATCAACTTCCATATAATAATAACATAATACTTTTCTCATTGCTTATAACTTATATTTCTATAAGTTTACTTTCTTTTTAATTAAATGCAAATAGTGGTTTTATTTTTTAAGTACCTATAAACGTTTTAAATTGTTACGATCTATTTTAATAATGTCTTTGTATAGTATTTTTGCTACAAAAAATTTATACATATCTATTTATACCGATGCAACATAATAAGGAATTTATTTAGTACTAGATATTTCATCAATCATTAGGGAGGCTGTGCTTAAACTCATTTTGCAGGCATGTATGGAATAAACACTTGTCTGGACTTTCCGCACCGCAGCTTAAAAATAGAGTTTCAAGTATAAATAAACGCTTGTCTAAAGATGTTTTGTAATTCCATAAAATGTTTATTATAAACTACAGATGAGGCAGTAGAATTTATACACGTGTATTAATAAACAATAGCTTAAAAATTTGTAAAGTATTATTTCCACGGGGCTTGAAATTTGAAGAAGGCGTGATTAAAATGAAATTTTCTCAAAATTTTCTCAGCGCAAGTACCCTCTTGAAATGGACTCTGTAAAGTTGGAAAAACAGAAA
Source organism: Ormyrus thymus (assembly GCA_035582935.1). Classification (NCBI taxonomy): domain Eukaryota; kingdom Metazoa; phylum Arthropoda; class Insecta; order Hymenoptera; family Ormyridae; genus Ormyrus; species Ormyrus thymus. The sequence continues at coordinate 2,121 of JAWWEM010037506.1, forward strand.
GCGCGTTAGCCAGAAATAGGGCGGCTGACAAAAAGCAGCTGTCGTAAGAAATTGAAAAGACGTACTTTTCTCACCAAATCCTTCGTCAAAGAGCATTTTTATTACCTATAATCTAATCGAGCAACTGAATCGATCGACCGGTAATAAAGAATTCGCATGTGCCAGAGTAATAACAGCCGCTTGTTTCGTCATTTTTTTAGTTATAGCTGCAAATACGGGAAACGACTTCCTCTTCTGACTTTTTCTTCCTCTGAGCTTCGTGCATTTTAAAGGATGACTAGTTAAACGCGAGTTTTGTATTCTTAATAGATTCCCGAGTAATAGGCTTTGGGACTGACTGTATGGTAATGTCGGGTTGGCGTGGCGCAGCCCATTTTTTTGAGGAAAAGCATGATTACCAGACTGCCTTTTTCGAAGCAATTATTAAAATTACGAAAATACCTAAGTACGCTGAAGCACGCCTTGCTTTTTAATTTGCTTTTAATAAGCTGCATTTTCTGCCACTGACAATTGAATTGAAAATTCGTTGAAAATGAAGAAACTGAAGCACAGACCGGAACTATTGCATAAATAATAAATTCTGCTTAGCTTGCGATTTCGCCGCCAAAAAGTTCCAGCTCGCCCCAAGACGTAGATTTATGCAACTTGTTAGTTCGGAATGTTCCGGCGGGAATCCCTTTTTCCTCTTTCTTTTCGCTCTTTGGCTTCTAAACGGCCGATGCTGTACCTTTCTCCGCAGTAATTACGCTTTTCCCATGAATTTTTTTTACCCGGCCACGTTTACTCAGTTACTGTAAGCTTCGCTTTGGCAAAGATTATAAGATATATGGTTTGTCCGATTGGCATGGAGAACGAAAGGAAGTATCAGAGGCAACCTTCGCGCATGAGATTGCTGATGTGCCTCGTGCTGTGCTCTCTCTCGACTCGGGACTCGTTTCCTTGCCGGCTTCCTCGGGTTTGATGCACGACTGCTTTCCTCGACGACGTTAATGACAGCGCAGAGGCACTTGACAGCTTTTATTTCGGTTCCAGCCGCCGCTATTTTCGTCCGCACGTGCGCCCAGCCCGCGCTACTCTCCCTCTCTCTTTTACGGAGCGGATGCAAGCAAGCGCCGAGATTTTTTTCTCTCCCCGACTTTTAGCCGGGCCCTGCGTCAAAGGCGCTTTGTGAGCTCGACTCTTTTATAGGTGCAGATGCCGAGTTGGTGGATTTTGAACTTGGCACCCTTTCATTACGAGGAGAGCTGAGGGTCCCAAAAAATATACCAGTTATTTAATTGGCTTTTTTTTTTAAATAGAAACTCCGATGCCAGCAAGCCGGCGTTAAAACGCACTATCCGAGAGAAAAGGTAAATTCGCCGAAATGCAAGTCCGCCCCGTAACTGCGAAACGATTTTTCTCTCCTGCGCGGGTAAATCGTCTCGACAAGGTGGAAAATCGTCTCCCTCTCTCCCGGCAAATTGGCAAGCCGTTAGCGGCGGCAGCAGCTGAGAAGAATTCCCTGTTTTCGTCGCGAATTTCAATTTCGACCGCCTGGAAATTCATTTCCTCCGTCGAGGAACGACGTTTCCCTCGAGCTCCGGGTTATACTTTCCTAATACGAGTCCGCTAATTTGTCTGCGAATTCTGTAAATACGGCAATCTCTCCCGTTCTTTCGCATTTAAGTTTTCATTTGAAATTTATTTTCAAGTAAAACAGTTTTAAAAATTAATAGTATGCAGTAAAAGTAAAATTATTATTTCAGTTTAAAAAATCAATTCTGCAAGTCAAGCGTATACACATATATGCTTTAAATACATAGCATAAAAAGGCAAAAGCGTCATTGGTATAGAAGAAGAAGTGAAAGAAAGCATGTGTAAGGTCCCTGAGCGAAAGCGAAAATAAGATTTGAACGGGTGCCAGGTGATGTCTGCGAGCCGTGGATTCAGTCCCGTGTCTTGGGCTTTTGTAAATAAAGGTACGTGCGCGCGCCTACCAGAAAAGAGAGAAAAGTGTATTTGCCTCATGGGTCCTTTGAGACCTCGGCGCCGTTTAAACGTTGAAACAGCTCGTTATTAATCGCGCTACTATTAAAAACAAGTTGCCCTCTGGAAGTCGATTCCAACGTCATTTTCCGATGCTGTAGTCTACTCGATCCGAAAATTTATTGCATCTTTTCATTAAGAATGAGTATTGTTCTTTTAGGGTCTCTGCTGCCAAAGACTTAACTTTATTGAAAAGTCGATCCGACGTTTCGGCCTTGAAAAAGTCCCTCTTTAAGAATCTTTAATACAACAGATTAAAAAAAAAATGTTGCTTTAGTCTCGAAAATGAAATTCCTTATGGTAAACTCTTGAAATTAGCGCGGAAAATAGATCGTTTGCACAATTACAGTGACCAGACCTGCATAGAAGATGGAAGAAAAAAATGAATGAATATTCCGCGTTTTATCGGTCTCGTCCCCAGGTACACTTCGTTTCCCGATAGTTCAAACTTTTATTTCCTGCGCGACGGGAAATGCATAAACTCGAATGCATTTTCGAGCCGGGAGATTGATGCTTTTCGATCTCCGTGAGCCAGAGAATCTCCACCCTCCGGCGCCGTTCTATTGGATTCTACGAGATAAAAGGCTTAGTAATACTTCGTTTGCCGGCCCCGACAATTTTTCGTATAGCCGTTCTCGCTTGCCAATATCCGAAACAGAGCAACTGATTTTCTATAATATTTCGAGCATCAAGCTCCGTCTGTCTGATACTGGCGTCGTTACACTCAGAAAATTTTTTTATTAAACATTACTATACTGTATACCAAAGTGTATGCAAACTTGCATTATCCTAAAAATTACTACACTCTCTAAAAATGAATAAGTGAAATTTGTCCATATACACATATGGATGGATTTTCATCGTTCACGGCTCATTTTTTTTGCTTTCTTCTTGCGTCGGCGGCAAAAAACAAATCTTTTTCTGTTTAGCTTTCTTTGTTTTTGTTTTATCGCAAATTTTCGATTTTCGAAAAATTTTATTTTATTTTTTTTTAATGATAGGATTGAAATATTTGAATGGAACAAAAACCATTTTAAAGAGCATAAAAATACTTATAATTTCAGAGAAAAAGTTACCACAGCCCTTATGGTTCTTTGTTTTTAACAAAAACGTGTTTTTTTTAAAAAACTTGTAACTTTTAAATTAAATTATCAACTGCTCTGAAAACATGTTTGGTAATTAAGAATATATATAGCTATAATCTTTTAAAATTTCAAACCATTTTGTCAATTAGTTCTCAACAACTAATTGACAAAATAATTTGAAATAAATTTGAATGAAAAGCTAAAAACTGTAAAAAATTAGTATTCTATGTCCAACGATTACGGGAGTAAAAAACGCTTTAAATTACTTGAAATTTTGGGAAAAAGTAGAGCTGTATAGTTTTTCTACTTATGAAACTTATTAGTTCAAAATATATTAAGGTTTTATTTATTTTTTTCAATTTTTTGAATAGCAATATCTTGGTGAATAATTGGTCTTTTTCAATGATCGGTGACTTATTCTTTTGTCTTTAACTAAACTTCAAAAATTAAAAAGAACTTTTGAGGTTCATCTACTAGTTTGTGTTTTATAACAATTTTAAATTATATATGGTATAGCGATTACATATATAACATAGTACAGTCATATTTTTATTATTATTATTATTTTATTATGATTTTCTACATTAGTTTTAACAATATAGTTCAAATAAAATTAAAAAAATTATTTTTTTTGGCTAATAATTGTTAGAAAAAATTCAATTTACTTGAAATTTTTATTTAATTTTTTTTTCAAAACGAAGATAGTGTGAAAAGGTAACACTAGGTTAAAATCACCTTTGTGCTCTTGCATTGAACATTTTTTTTTATGCGACTTGCATAAAGCTTGATTTAGCGCATGACTTTTATTCAAGCTTGCATAAAATCGAGCTTTGCGTATGGAATTTCAAAAATTCTGATTCTTAGAATTTTAAATATTCCAACAAAATTTTTATTTAAATTTTGTTTGCTGTTCATTAAATTATAAAATGTACATAGAAAAATAAAATAATAATACAAAAATAAATAATTAACTATATATAAAATAGTTTGAAATTATGTTATTGAAATCGATTGTTTTTAATGAATCTCGGGGATCATATTGTGATTGATTTTCGAAATATAATATATAAAAATTGCTTAAATTAACTATAGGGAAATGAGGAAAGAGGAGTCGGTGAGGTTTGAACAATTAAAGGAACAAATCGAAATGTACGCGTTATAAGCTTGCTTCGGCGTAAAAACCCTCACGATTTGAGGGAAAAGCCGAACCAAGCTAACTTTATTTTTAAATCACAAATAGGCTTAAATTAATTAACAAAATACAATTATAGCGCACGCAACAAGAGGCCTCTTAAGCTTAACCTACGAACCGAAATTGTCGCAGTCGTCGTAGTCTGCCGCGGCTTCGCTGCTGATCTTCATTGAGGAAGCCGGGCTGGGAGAGCGCAGAAGTCAGTTTCCTGGTGCACGCAGCGCGCCTCGACGTCTCAAGGAGACCAACGTTGCGGTGCTGGGCAACTTCGGGAGTCACCGCGTGAAGCGCTCACCCTGGAACGGGTCGCGGTTGCTTCCTTCCCGCTGACGCCGTTCCCCACAAACCTATCTAGCCTCGAGGCGCACACGCAACACACACTCGCTCGCGTATGCCTAATATCGGCCGATATCTTTCGCTGGAGAAGACGATCTCTCGCTCGGCAGTCTTCGCGAAAAAGTGCCTGTCGAAAAAAGTGTTGCAGCCGAAAACTTCGCGCGCGTCGACGCGACCGTGCTTTTTTTTTAGCGAGGACTTCGGTGCGCAATTATAAATATATTGTATATATATTAAGTTGCGAGAAATCGCCAACATATTGGAATGATAAATTGGTTAGGGTGAAGTGAAGTGCCAATGAATTGGCAGCGGTTTTTTTCTGTAACTATGTATTTTCTTCATGTCAATTCATAAATTTGGCTTGATGTGCAAGAAGAAGAATTTTATTTCAAAGTTATGTTTAAATTATTATAAAAAAGTGTAATCACTAGCTCTCTCTTTCTGTTTTCTCTTTTATCCTCGGAACAGAGCGAGAATCCACAAAGAAAAATCACGCGGTCCGTCACAATTCAATCTCTCTTTCTGCAATTTGCATATCTAAAATCAGTCTACCAGTGGAGGGGGGAGGGTAAGAATGGAAACTAATGGTCAGTCAGCTGCACCGCCCGACTAATTAAAATTGCGGGAAGAGCCTTAACCGGGCTTTCGCTCCTTCTCGCTCGGGATGTGTATGGATATAGAGGCTTTGTGTGTACAAAAGGAAGTAGCAGCGGAGTCTCTTATCGCGTGCTTTTATTCGCGAAAGCGAAAGAAAGCAGGCCGCGAGAGATAAAGGCAGGGGATGGAAAACGACAAACAGTCGTGAAAGCCGAGGCTGAAGGGTGAGGGTGGAAAGAACAAACAAACTGCGGCTACCGCTATAAGGGTTGTTTCACGTTGCTTCAATTCGATTGCTACAACTAAACATGTTAATGAAAATATTTTTCTCGTTTTAATTTTGTTTAACCCATTGCGAAACTTGCAGATTATTGCATAAATAGATAAGCTACAACAAATAGCTACGAAAAATGGAGAGGCAAGAAAAAGCATGCTTGCACTTGCAGCCCGAAACGCTTAAAATTCATGAGCTCTGTAATCCCCGAGAAGCGCCTTCTCCGTTTATGCAGTGTGAACCAGGCCTAATCCCCTGCAAAAACGAGTGCGGGGTTATCGCTTGCTTACGCTCTTTTTTTCCCCGCCCTGTCGAGTGTTTACCTGGACGCAGCGACACAAAACTCGATACGGCTCCCAACATTTACCTCAATATTTATCGCGGATACGACATTGAGATTAACGGAAACAGTAGTCAAAATGATTGATAACAATTTATTTATTTACCCTGGAAATAAGTCAAAGTAAAAAGTTCATGGAATAAAGTTTGCAAGCAGTTTTGTTCACTCGTGAAAAGGAATATATAGAAAAATAAATAGAAATTCAACTCCAGTATGGAAAATCAATGAGCGTGGCGGCGGAACTGTAGGCACAAATAAAACACTCGGCCGATAAGACACGTTTCAGCAAGCGCTTTCAACTACTTGCCTTTCTTTCCTCTTTGATCTCGATATCTCTCTCCCCCCCTCTCTCTCTCTCGGCGATTGGTGCTGAACAGGTAATTTCATCGAGAGAGCGAGAGATAAAAGTTTTCGTGTCGTATGAATCCTGCGAGACTGCTATAGATAGATATAACGGTTTTTCCGCGCGGAGAGACTTGTCGGTTATAATCAAACGATAAGCTCAGTTGCGTGTGCGAATGACGGCTCGATGTGGCTCCCTCTTCTATGGCTAACTTATTTATGAGTTGGCGGCTTATGTACCAGTGGCGCGCTTGATTATTTGAAAAATTCGAAAATAAAACTGCAATAAAAGCCATTTTATCAAAGTAAAGCATTAGAGGAAGCGAAAGCCTCGCCCTCGCTTATTCAGCAAAATCGCCGGCCGACTTTTGCACCCTGATCGTGAAATATCAGGAAGTTTTCAGCGCCCAGACGTACAGGGAAAATAGAGGCGTGATTTTTTATTTCTTGAGCCAGCAATAGAATTCGGCTTTTCACAAGGTTTACGGGATTAAGCTGCGGTAATCAGTAGGAGAGTGAGAAAATAGTCGAAATACGTGTTCCGTTGGGCTGGACGCTCCTTAATCGTATTTAGCAGCAGATATATTTACGGCGGCACGACGTAAACGTAGCGCACATATCGCGATCGCAGGCGCGACGTCGGCGTTACGTACGACCGGCTCGCACGACATGTTTCGTGAGCTATTTCCTTTTGCAGCGCGCTCTATATCTTCAGGACTCCAAGTCCTTGTTTGCTTTATCTAGTTGCGCCGAATGCCGTACCTGTCAAAGTGCGCTGCTTTCTTTTTACACGCCCCCTATATATATATATATATATATATATATATACCCCCTATATACGTCTATATGTGGCTTTTCAATTCTTTCAAAATTATTTTCCTTTCGCTAAATCATTATCCCTCTTTTTCATTTATTCATTTTTTCCAAATTCTTAAAAACTCGAAAAACTATAAAATTATGTGGAACCGTTTTCAGTAATGCAGTATTAGTATGATTCTTTTGTATTCGGAATGATTTGAACATTTCCTTAGTTTATTTTTTTTTATCACAAAAAAAGCCAGTGGTTATTTAATTCTTGAAAACTCGGCCATTTGACGAAGAGTAGCTGCATTAGCTTACTCACAATACATAGTTACTCATATAAATTCGAACTGTTCTGTAACTTTTCTCCTTACAATGTCTGCTTCAGCACTTTAATAATTGTAATAATAATAATGTCATAATAAATGTTACTAACCTCTATCTTATTTTTTTAAAAAAAGTAAAAACTTAGGCAAGTAGGAGTTTGTTTGACAATAATATATCCCAAGAGAAGTCTTTTAAAATTCCTAACAAAAACAAATATCACAAAGCATCCTCCAGGAGAAAGCAATATTTTTTCCACGATCTTTTGTTAGCCAACGTCTATTTAAAATATAATAATCTTTTACAATTCCTCTTGAAAATCAATTATATTGTTCATGACAAAATATTGTACTTTGAAAATTAAAATAATAATCATTAAATACGAATCAAACTAAAAAAAGTAATGAAACTTCAAAGCTTATCATAATTTCTTCATACCAACTTACTAATAATATTATTAACCAAATTAGAATATAGGAAAACTTTGTAATTCGGCAAATTAAACAAAAGAAAGTATTGAAATCAATATATGAATATAGTCAAGTATATAAGTATCAAAAGTGTAACAATCAATTTCCATAAAAATATTTCAATATATATTATTTTAATCTCGAAACAGTATTTTATGCTATAAGTGTGCAAAGGAGCTGTAGCTGTAACTGTAGTTGTTCTAAACATGCAAAGTTCCATTTATTTACTTTGTAAACCCTTATGAATAGGGAGGGAATGTGAGCATTGAAAATTTGGCATTGAAGTAGAGGTACTGGAAGCTTATTCGTAACCCAGATTTCTTATGCCTCACTTTTCCGACCTGAAAAACGATCTGAAAAAATGACTGTTCGCAGCCTAATTTTAACGAAAGTCTTCAACCAAACAAGGAACGGAACTATACGCTGAGAAAAAACCGCTGTCAATTAATTGGCACTTAGCTTCCTCCTATCGTTCCAATATTATCTCTGAGATTCATTAACAATAATCGATTTCAACAACATTAATTTCAAACTATTCTATATTTAATTAATAATTATTTTTGTATTATTATTTTATTTTTCTATGTCCATTTTATAATTTAATGAACAGGAAACAAAATTTAAATAAAAATTTTGTTAATTAGAATATTTAAAATTCTACAAAAGAATTTTTGAAATTTCATGCGCAAAGCTCGATTTCCCGCAAGCTTGAATAAAAATCATGCGCTAAATCAAGCTTTGTCCAAGTTGTATCAAAAAATAATATTCAATACAAGAGCATAAATATGATTTTAAACTGGTGTTACCTTTTCACACTATCTTCGTTTGAAAAAAATTAAATAAAAATTTCAAGTAAATTGAATTTTCTCTAACAATTATTAGCCAAAGAAAAGTAATTTTTTTTATTTTACTTGAACTATATTGCTAAAACTAATTGTAACCGAGCATTTAACTCGCTTCCCAAAGTGCTCAAAGCTGCGTTTCGATAGTGTCGGGAAACAACGTCGTACGTAAACAATTCGAACCGAGCTAGACGTAAACAATTAAGAAATGCAATTATAGGAGAGAGAGTAGAGAAAGCAAGGATGAACGAAGGTGCTCGCGCGAGCCCTCGCGAGAAGACGAGCCAGTCGCTTATTAGCTGAGAGCTAGAGAGGTTCACCCCGGGGGAGGAAGACCGGACAAGAGAGAACCCTGCGACTTAGAAGGAGACTTCTCCGCCATCAACAAACTAATGGAGTATAGAAGCTGAGGCGAAGACTCCATCGCCGGAGAGAGAGATCACCACAACCATCCGGGCGCGCGGTCTACGAGAAGCCGCGATCGAGCCACGACGCAGCACACGGGTGAACCGGGCCTCCCATACTGCCTATCTGGAGAGGAAGCGTCGACCGCGCGATCCAGCGACTAGCGTAAGCTCCGAGCAGGTAGCAATTCACTATTCTGTCTCTCTCTCTCTCTCTCTCTCTCTCTCTCTCTCTCTCTCTCTCTCTCTCTCTTTGTCTCCCCCGAGCGCAATCGTTATAGAAAAAGCGAATAAAGAATTATTCATCCCTCCGTCCGCCTCGAAAGGGATTTTATCGCAATAACGACGGGAGCGTTATTGAATTTGTCAATCGAACGAATGCGATGATATTGTTAACAAAGGATTGCGAATGTATATACACTGAGAAAAATAACAAAATAAAAATTATTATTTTTTGTGGTAACCGAAGGATAGCCTCAGATTATGGCCAATTTTACAATAATAATAGAAAAAATTAATATTTTGAATAGAAAAATTATTATGACTGTTTTAAAAATTACTATGTTACATAGTAATTTTTTCTATTGTTAGCGTAAAATTCTCCATAATTTGAGTCTGTCCCTCGGTAACCACAAAAAATAGTAATTTTTATTTTGCCATTTTTCTCAGTGTACATATTACTTTCGCGACGCGAGAAAAGTGACGAATTCCCGAATCCAACACTTGTAAATATAATGAATACAATTTTTATAGAAAATTGAATCCTCGCGTTATTATTGAAAGACCCAGGTGTAATACAATATAAGTGTACACAATAAGTGTTTTTCATAATTTGATTCTAAATTTCGAGTCCGAAAGCCGGGGCACTCCGAGAACAGCGAATCTCCCGTTTTTGTAACGAGAGGTGCTTGTCCTCGCTAAATTCGGGGACGTTCAGAAACCATTTTTCAAAAACCATTTATTCTTGTTCCTGACACCTTAACATACAATTATAATACGTTTTTCGAACAACTCCAAAAATTAATATCACAAAGCTTCCTCACGGAGGTAGCAAAATATAGTCGAACGAATTCGCGCTGTTATTTAACAAAAGGCTCCGTTCAAATAACAAACTAAATCTGTTAAATTAACAGAGTAATTTTGTTCGATTAACGACGTTAATATATCTATTTAATAGAAAAGAGCATTTACTCTAGCAGGTTTTTATTTTAAAAAATAAATTTTTTTTTCTTGCAGAACTTTATTTGGAGGATCCTGAAATTTGTTATCATCGTATATTATTAATTTTTTATGAATATTTCCCGTAAGCAATATTGTAGCATTATTACTAGCTTTATTTTATTAAATTAAACTATACGCTCATCTGTATTACAATTTTAATTATATGTCGCATCGCAAAGGTCGCTCGCATTAGAATGTTACTGTAACTCATATTTTAACGGTCTTATATACTAACTAACCTTCTATTTGACCGCTTACGAGAGTGCGAAATTACGAGTCACTACCTGATGGTAAGATAAAAGACATCGCAGACCGGCGAAGTCGATTCCCGATTTTTTCTATTCTGGCTCAAGTTCAAAATGCTCTTCAAATGTGCACACGTGGAGAGCATTTACGTAAATAAAGATTTTTCCCAACTCAGACATGAAATCGCCCTCATTTCACGCTAGAAAGTAGTATAGAAAATCGAGCATTTCAAACGTTTGACAAAATTTTTTGTCCAAGCGGGGAAAAAGTTATTATTCTCCAAGGGAAAATAGTACTTTTCGACACTGGTGTGGAAGTTGATTATTTACCTCGTGAGACAGTTTTCGCCCGAGCGAAGCGAGGGTATTTCGACTATTGTACAAATATACTATACGTATATATCGCAAACTCTTTTCAGATGGAAAAACTAACAAAATGACAAAAATTCTTTTGCAAATAAAAAGCTGCTGTGAAGTTCATTTTTTTAAAACTCGAATATAATAATAAAAAATGACAAAATTTACTATCTGCATTCATGTAGAAATTGTATTGATATCCAATACTTTGTTGTCATTTGAAATGAATTAAAAGAGAGAAGAAATTTGGCAAGTTCTCGATCGGAGTCATCATTTTTGTGCAAAGATATCGATTTTGAAAGCAAAAGAATTTGCAATTGGTCGATTACAAGTAGATTTTCTTGTGAAAAAAAGGCGAGCGAACATGTATTCCGGCGGCGATTAAAAAGGAAAAAAAAGTCGATAAAGGTAGATCGTTTCCACGGGACGAGCGTTGAGCATACACGGGAAAATGAGGAGAAAAGCCGAGAAAATAGCGGAACACAGCAGTTCTCTTTTTCGCAGCAGCGGATCATCCGGCGCTGATCCCAGCCTGCGCGTCAATCCAACGACTGATCCAATCAGTCGCCCGTTTTGTAAGCTTGGCTGCAGCAGCCTAGAGAAGCGAATCGCTTCTGCAATTTTTTCTCGTAGCAGCGCAGGAGCGTCGATCCAGCTGACTGCGCTTTCATAGGTACAAAGCAGCTGATTTAAGGAAAAAGTTTGCATTTTCAAAATCGATGACACCGGACCCGTCTGTTCACGAATTTCTCGGAACTATATGGATAATTCTATAACGGGTCAAATTCAATTTTTGAAATGATAGAAAATAAAAGTATTTATTTTTAAAATTTGACTTAGGTATTTTTATGGTTACACCTAATAGAACAATATCCCAAAGTAGCCGAGCTCTCCCTACGTTATTACCCGAAATATTGATAGATAAAAAACAAACTGATCCAGAGGAATTACGTTCATTCCACGGAATTATTTCTTTCAATTATAGTGGCTTAATATATTATTTTCTAATAATATTTATGTTAAACAAAGATTCTAAACGATCTATAGATCGTTATAGTCTATAGGCTATTTTATAATTAGCTATTGCTAAATATAAAATAAAAATTTATTGGGTAATCAATGAAGCAATAGTTTGGGGAAATAAACGTACAATAACAATATATCTATGTTTTAGTGACAGCTTATATTTTGATAAAATTAAAATATAGCACTTTCTACTGTTATTGATTTTTATCTGTGAAAAAGTACCCATTTTGTCGGTTGTAACAGCAGGTCAAAGAAAATTCTTTTTTTTAAATTTTTCTGCTGAAATGTCTTCGTGGATGCTATAAGTTATCTTTTGACCCTTCAGAACTGTAAAACCTATTTATTCTGTATCACTACAACGTTAAAAAGAAAATTTTGCATACGATTACAGCCAGGGGAGATTACTTTTTCGCTTTTTAAGGGTTCCTACACTGAGAAAAAACCATCGTCAATTCAAAAACTCCGATAATCAATTCAACCACCAAGCTATTGATTTGACAAC
>JAWWEM010037537.1:0-14497 GCA_035582935.1 Ormyrus thymus
TTATACATAATTATGTAAAGCCTAGAATTTCTCTGGCTATGCATAGATTATGTATAGACTATGCATGTCCATTCCTGAGGATTGACTATGCTAAACTAATTATTTATTGTTCAAGCCTAGTCTATCCAATTTTTTTTTACATGGGTCATGATTTTAATGCACTTACCAATTGCACGAACTTCAGGATAGTGAAATCGTGCGACTCTGATGAAATACTATTGCTTGACAGAGCTTATGGCAATGCTTGTATAGCAGTCCTGCTGCATTGTTTTGACATTTTTTACCGCGTCAACCTAATTATTATAACGCTGCTGCTCCTGTGGGGTATCCCGCTCCAAGCTCATACTAAATCGCATGAATCTTCCAGAACTGCCTCGATCCTTTTTATTGCTTTAGTTTTTCCACGTAAATTAGACTCTTGAACTATTTGTTTTCTGCATTATTGTATTGCCATGTATTGAGATTGTTAATAACACATCTGTTGCAAATTACAGAATTATAATAAATGTTTTCGTTGATATACTTTTAGTTATTTAATTTTTAGTGTATTCTTGTATAAATCATATTTTTCCTTTATCCTTTAACTGGTTATAAAATGTTGTAATACAAAGCAACATAATTGTTAATTTTTACATACTGTTATACGATTTAGTGAAATATATTCTTACGATACCTTCCGTAACCTTGCACAGTTCCCGTTCTACTTCTGACAATAATCTAAACTGTGGCTCGCCACAGCCGGGACGGGACAGAAAAGTTCCTGGAAAAGTTCTACATGCCTTGCAAGGGCCGCGCAAGGCTGCTGTGAGAGGGTCGGACGTACACCTACGGCTGCCTCGTCCGGCCCACGCGTTTGCCTTGCAATTATTTCTACTCGGGTAATCGAATTAACGACGAGAATCAGCGGAAAATTTACACAGAACTTCATAAATGTGTAATAAAGCTTTTGTTAAAATTTCAGGAAGATGGGGTATTTCGGAGCCTTGAAATAATTCATTTTGTTTTTGCTCTTTTAACACGTAACCCTTTTCGAACTATTTTTGTAGATAACTTTTTAACTAACGATGAGATTTCATCGGGAATTTTTTGAATAATAGAACAGAATTTTTAAAATTTTTATCTGTTTACAAAAGCGCCAAAGGGTATCTGTGAAATAAATAAAAAATAATAAATTTAAGAATAAATTTAAGAATAAATTTAAGAATAAATTTTATTTAATAAATTTAATAATAAATTTAAGAATTATCTAATCATTTTTACCCGTGTTTGTATATCTTTATACACGGCAACCGCTCGTCGTTTGTTTACATTCGTGCACGCGCTGTATATCTATATTTATAAAATGTGCCTCATCTGCTACCTTAAATGATTCTTAATTTTGTGAACACCTAGTTAAAAATTTATAAATTCGCCAACGGCCATACCACGCTGATCGCACTGGTTCTCGTCCGATCACCAAAGTTAAGCAGCGTTGGGCGCGGTTAGTACTTGGATGGGTGACCGCTTGGGAATCCCGCGTGCTGTTGGTGTTCTCTTTTGCACTTTTTTATACCACTTAGAACTGCGTGCGGTGTGCGCCTTACTTTGCTCAGAATAAATTAATATGAACCAATCATATAACGTTTATCTAAGCATCATACTTTTTTATATAAGGATAAGTAAAATAGATGTATTATTGAACATTAATGTCGATCAGAAATTAATTAAATATTAATAATTTAAAAATATATAAATTCAAGGTTTATCTATTTTAAGAAAGGTTGCATCCAACTTTCGATAATTTTGTTATTGCGAAGTTACATGCGAATTTAAAAAAGTTCTGATTTATTAACTTAATATAAGCTACATTATATAATATGTACATTTTTTAATATTAAAATTATTCAGAATATTTTTTAAAAAATCGCAGTTCGATTTCAGTAAATTATTTAGAACTGCACATCATTATCATTTTTTTTTTTTTTTTAGAACTGCAAGTGTTTAAAAAGCGAAACAAAAAAAAAATTAATCTAAATTAAATTATTATTGAAAATACAAAATAGAAATATCTAAATAAAAATCTAGCATTTACAACAAACGAAAATTTTCAGTAAAGTTTTTATAATAGCATTACGCATCAGTATAGATTAGATCACTTTAAATGCAAATAAAAAACTATTAAAATACTCTTGCAACATCAAATCAAAATCTAAGGCGGAAGTATGTTCCGAGTTCTTATTAGCATCTCTCTCTCTCTCTCTCTCTCTTTCATCAGGTTACTAACCCGTTATCCGTAGAATCAAAAAAGATCTGCAGCGTCTTATACGCTTTGTTATTCAAGCTCCAGACGCGTACTTGCGTCCTTGATCAGTCAGTTCTATTTGCTTCCTGAACGTCTGCGTCGCTCTGCGAGTAATCGCCGCAGGCGATACCACGTCGGGAGAATGATCGAGCCTACGGAGGTAAATCATTACTGGATCAAGTGCGGTGAATTGGTATAAATAGCCGTTCAGGACCAGCGAAAGACATAGTCTCTCATCCGAGTCGACAGCCAAACCACCTCAGCTAAAAATGTTCAAGCTCGCCGTTTTCTTCGCCCTCGTGGCCTGCGCTTTCGCCGCTGCCAAGCCCGGTGCCGTCTACGGTGCTGCTCCAGTCGCCTACAGCGCCCCGGCTATTGGTAATATTATATTTTTTACTTTTCTGAAATACGATTATTATAGATTTTTTGAAAGTTTTCTAAACATTAGTATTAAAATATTATAAAATAAGATTTAACGATTCTAAACGAAGAAAAAATGCCTACCGTTTATCGTTATTTTCATGCAATAATAAAAAGATGCATATTAAGAAGTATAAAATAGTTTGTCTAATAACACTTATTTCTTGCAGGACTTCCTTACTCTGCCTATTCGGCTCCAGTCGCTTACAACACTCACGTTGGAGTCGCCCCCTTGGCTTACAGGGCACCTGTGGTTTATGGCGCTCACGCTGCTCCTCTGGCCTACAGTGCCCACGTCTACTAAAAATATATCATCGGCGCAACGATCTAGTCCTTAAGTCCGTTAATGTAAATTCGTGCAGATTACGTATCAAGATCTTACGTTAGCGCATAAAATTTTCATGTTTCTAATTTAATAAATTTGTTTCTCTTTTACATAATTCGTTATTTTTTGTTCCTTTATCCCGAAATATGGTAGAGCTGTGCGTTTTCAAAAATCTTCCTGTATACATTATTATTTCCACATAATAATACATAATATATGTAACATGAGAATATTTTTCTTTATATATTTTTTCCATTTTTAAAATGATAAAATTTAGTTATTTTTAAAAAAGAAACCAGTAAAATAATCTTTCATTTGAGCCCTTATACGTTTCAAAATAATTGCACAAACATAGTTTAACCTTTAGAGCGTCGAAAAACGCCTAAACGTAAAAAAATTTTAATAATGATACAAAGTGACTTTATCTGACCAGATAAAACATAAATAATGCTAAAAACAAAAAAATAGTGCAATTTAATGTTTTTTTGAAATTTTTAAAATTTTAACATTTGGCCTTACCGTACCGGGCCAGGATACGCCTCTAGGCGTAAAGCGTCTGACTCGCCAACATCTCAACTTAGTTTGGCCCTAACTTAGGGACCATAGACCAAATTTCTATAGAAAAATGCGATTTGAAAATTTTTCAAAACCCCGGCGCTCTAAAGATTGATAATGAGTTATTATTCCTGATACCTCAAAATGCAATTCCAACGTGTTTTTATAACTCCAAAAATTACTATCACAAAACTTTCTCTAGGAGAAAACAAAAATTTGGAAAATCATCATAATGTCATGGATAAATCATGTCTCTTCCCTGGTAGAAATTAATAGATTAAAAGTATGTCTTTTACTTCTTACTATATAAAGAGAAAACATTTGTTTGTTTGCAAAAATCTCACAAATTGCGAAATCAAATACGAAACCACAATGTTACAGCAAATAATATAATAAAATTTTGTTTAAAATTACGAAACTTACGAAACGTGTAAGTAATAATAAATTGTTTATATGTAAACTGTTTATCTACTAGGATGTAAAGGATGTCTAAGGATTGCACAAAAAAAACCTCGAATGTTGCAGAAAATATCTTTATTTTTCTATTTTATGAAATATGTATATTCAACAACTATGGAAACAGTGGGACGATGACGGATGCTGTACAGTAATGCCTTACGATACGCGACACCGAGTCTGCCATTCCTCCAAACGCGATTCGGCCCAGGAAACAGCAAGACTCAAACGTCGTCAAGCAGGTGTCTTGTTTAGAAAATGTGAGTGTTGTAAGCCAGAGGAGCGCCGTGAGCGGTGTAGGTGCTGTAGGCCAGGGGGGCGCCGTGAGTGTAGGTGCTGTAGGTCAGAGGAGCCGAGTACGAGGAGTATCCTGTAACAATCAGTTTTATTCATTTAATGTTTGCACTTGTTGTTGGAAAGTCGCTTACTTTAAAAAAACTTTCTTCCCCATGGAATAAATGTTTATCTGGTTTTATTGTATACGGTTTCTACATACATGAAAATTTATCGTCTAAGAGATAGGTGATTTTCAAAGAAAATTATAAGCCTGGATCATCTACCTCATATTTTTGACAACATTATTTTATTTTTATTAAAAATATCATTAAAAATACATTGAAAACGAAACCGCTTAAAAATCCAATTCCTGCCATAATTAAACAATAAATAAGAAACCCATCGTTTATATACTTACCCACTGGGGAAGAAACATAGGTCGAGTAGCCAATGGGTGAAGTGGCGATGAGGCCAGGCTGGGGTGCGGCGAAGGCGACGGCCAGGACGGCGAGGAAGACGGCGAGCTTGAACATTTTCGCTTCTGTAAGATTGTCCGTCGGTTCGAGAGACGAGAGACTATGCCTGTCGTTGCTCCGGATCCCGCTTTTATAGGGAGCCGATCGGTTGCGTCCTTCCTCCTCTTCTTTTTTTTTCGTTTTGGTCCTAGCTGCAAAACGCAAGCAGAACGTTCGGGCGATTGAGCGCAGCGGATCTGGAGCCATTTGCATAAAATCGCCGACAAGCGGAGGGAGTTCGCTTCGTGACGAAAAGAGCTGAATGCTGTTTTCGGAAGATGAAGAGGTTGAAGGAAAGTGAAATTAAGGGGGGATGTTGTTTCCAAGAAGTGATATTGGCTGCTTCTCTTATCTGGTAGATGCGATTGTAGATATTTTTTTACGTTTGCCGAGGTGCTTAATTTACTTTATACTGTGAATTATTTTAATGATGGAGATTAATTAATTAATTACTTATTAATTCTAATGACAGCTTTTACGGATGCCGAATATTAAATACAAAAGTTGCTAGTCTCTGCACTGTCCAATGTTTATTAAAGAATTGGCCGACGTTTCGACTGGATTAACCAAGGAAAAATTATAAAGTGGCTGATTAGTCATTAGTTAATGTACAATGCAGCAGAGACCAGCAGCTTTTTATTTTACCATCAATGTTTTAATTTTGTAGTTTAATATTTTTTGTACGTTTCATTTGAAATATGCCAAAAACTTATATTAAAACAAGTAAATTTTTAAAATTTTTGTATTCTTAATTTCAGTATTTTTAATTTGTTCTAAATGTTCTTTGCAGTTTTTATTATATAACTCGTTTATTCTTTCATGCGAATTCATGAATATTTTAAATGCATTCTATTTCTGCAAGCTGTTCGTCTTCCAAAATTGGATATAAGGCATATTTTATATGGACACATTTTAATTTTATAATAAATAAGACTACTTGTTTTACTCTTTGGTTTTTACGCTTATTTTTGTAACGTTCTTGAGTTTGTTTGTAAACACACAAGATCTCCTTTCTTGAATAATCCCACTCACTGTCTTTTTTAATTTAATACGATTGATAAGTTCGATTATCTAATTCATAAATATCTGTAGCTATTTAAAATTAGTGCTTGATTTAAAATTAGCATACAAAAACCGACCCGTTAAAACGTCGAGTCTGGACACCTCCTTAAAACGTTATTTTGCCTGGACCGATCGAGCGTTAAAATCAGTCCTTGTAGACTAGAAAAAACGATTTTGCATATCAGTTTATAGAGATTTAGTGGTCGCAAAAACTTGTCTATTAGTTTTGTTTACTTAGTCCCTCATCAAATTCCTGGCAAGTCCGGTATTCCCGAAGCGTTCGGTTACGAATCGGCATTATAAATTCAAAATTTTAAAAGGTTATACTGTTACAGATCTTGATACCAACAGCATGTGATTTATTATGAATAAATTTCAGAGAGAATGACGTAATCGAGGTTTGTAACTTCTTTTTATAAAATATTCTTATACTTTTTCGAAATTTTAATGTTTGCATAATTATTAACTTTCGTTTCAGCATCTCAAGTGAGGTAGAACCCTTTTTAAGAAAATCCATTTCCCCGCAAAAAATGCCCTCGCGTCGCAGCGCGAATAGAAAAGCGAACCAAAGCACAAGAAACATCGAGGCGCATTCCGCGGTTCACCACGAAGAGCAAAGCTCTCGCCACACAGCCGGCGGGCATTCCACATCGCCCACAAGCCAGCTCTCTCCTCGTGTATGTAGGGCATTCACTTTCCCATCGTCAAGGGTGGTCGCGTGTCCGGTACACGCAGGAACCCCCTTCATCAAGGGGGAGGGGGAGGGTTCGCGAGCCAGGAATGCGCAGCCGCGGCGCGGCCGCTGTCCACTTGCGGCGCAAAACGAAAATCGACTTGGCGCGCTTGTAGGCACAAAGGGAGGCGGCTCATTAGGGCGCGAGTCGCCGCTGTGCCGTCGCTTCGAAAGCCCGATGAAGCTCGATCGATTTCGGCGGGATATCGGCATGGACTGGTAGCTGCGGAGCGGCTAATCGGCAGGTTCCGGGTCAGATGTGGAGGCTGGATTGGAAGAGGGGTGAGAGGCTTTTCAAAATTCCTAGAGTCAAGCCGAGGAACTCCATCTCCCACGCCAGAGGTAAGTTCCTCCGATTTACCGTCGCGAGAGCTCAAGATGGTAAGATTTTTCAAAGATTTTTCGAGACGGTCCAGCGAGACTGCATAAGCAAAAGAAATCTAAAATACGTTTACAGAGTGGCAAATTAGAGAGCGGTAAAGCAAACCGACGTTAAGGGCGCAATCGAAACTTTTACGGCTTGCCGCCCTGTTGCGCCCAAGCAACAGCTATAAAGCGGGTAGAGACTTGAATCTCCAACAATTGACTTTCTAAAGATACCCGGGAACTCGTTAATAATTAGCCGCCATTAAGAGGCGACAACGTGAAGTACGGTCCGTCGACACAAGATATTAATAATAATAGTCATCTCGTTATATAAAGTGCGCAAGGACGACGAATAAAGCTCGACATTGGCGGTAGATCTCGTTAAATATTTATCGCGCTAAATCAATCGAGGGTGGCGCGATTAGAGGCGAGTCGCGAAAGTGCAGCCCCTCAGTCGCTCTGCAGACCCGCGATCGCATTGCTCCGATTCCGACGTGACGTCTCGGGTCGGATTATGCGCCGCTTTCGAACTCTGAAGAAGAGCCGCGCGGGATCATGCATTCGGAATCGAGAAGACGGGCCGCGATCATGATCGAGCGCGTGAAAAACGCGTTCAGCTGCCCGGTGGTACGACAGAACTTCGTGCTTTCAGGGATGGAGAAGGCGGATTCGTCCGTGGGCGACGACAGTCATGTGGAACTGGAGGACAGGGATCCGCACAATCTGAATCATCACCTGCAGGTTCGTAAGTTGGCGTTTTGTCTTAAGAATGATTAAATTATGTTGATTTCAGAATAACTGAGGTGCAAAACTGGGGAACAATTTTACTACCTCTTAGTGCAAAATCGATTTTATATATAAAAACACTGATTGATGCAACTGCCGAAACCAGTTTTTATCTGCAGTAATTAGCTAAGAAAAATTTAATACGTTTGGACTGATTGTAATTATATATGTCTATAAATTTTACTATTTTTTTAAAACAAAGTCTGTATCGCTTTTACTTTGAAAAAGTAAAATTTAAAATGCAGACCTTCCGAGGAATCCATCGACCTTCGGAAACGTAATATTTCTAGTATCAGTCTATAATCCGGTTCGAAAACTTTTAAATTTAAAATAGGAAAAAAGCCAAATTGACTAATAAAATGGATTTCAGCAATTAGACTCCATTTTAACAATTGTACTACAGTTTACAGCAACGGAACGAAGAGAAATATTCATTTAAACTATTTTTTCAAAATTGAAACTTAATGATAAAAAAAAAAAAATAAATTGAATTTTCAATAAATCAATTAAAGAAAATAACAATTAAGTCTCGCAAAGTAAGAAAAAACGGAGCCTTGAAATATTTTTTTCAGGCAATAGAATATTTATTAAGTTATAGTAATACCATATAGTGTAAACGCAAGAAATGACTGCCAAACATCAATACTTTTAAACTATTTCAATATTCGCAGTTGGAACTTTTTTTAAACATTCATAACATGCATAAAAAAATTACTACGACATTGGTTCACGATCCAGACACATAAAAAATTCATTAAAGTTTGAGAATCTTTCAGTTCCAAATGACACCCAAAATCACCCTCATTAATATTGTATTCATAAATACATGACACAGTCTTATGATTGATAAAAGTATAAGTCCATGACTCATAATATCGTACATGTAACAATATCGTAAAATTCTTCATTCTTTTAAACGTTTTATTTCTTGGATAGTGGCTAATAAAAACTCATATTGAACATGTAAAATAACAAAATTTGTGCAAAAAATTTAAGAATAAAAAAAGATTTTTGTTTGAAAAGGTAGTTCTCGACATGAAATGTACAATTACGTTGTGCCTTATATCGATCTCACATTTTTTTTTAATTTCAATACTCAGCAGATGCGAATCTACATGCATAGATAATTCACCTTAGACTCCATTAAGTAACAGTAAACATTAAGGCATACGCATTTATAGCGACACATAGATTTCAAGCGATTTGTCAAGGTAAAAATTACAAATGAAAGATTTCAAATTGACATAATTATTACAAATATGAAGAAACAATTGAATAAATGGATAAACATAAGTTTTATTTCTATATAGTTCATTTAGTTAATGTTACTGCACAAACGACAACCACAACCAATAAAATTTAACATGTCCAAAAAAAAGAAAAAAAAAATCGCAGTCTAACTGCGACCTCCTCGGAGCAGAATCCAAGCTCCCCCTCGCCCTCTCCCCAGATCGTCGTCTTCCCAATGTCTCATCGAAGCGTCGACTTGCAGGTGATGTGGGAGGACGTGATCGGCGAGCCGGAGGGCATCCGTTCCCCGGAGTGCGCCTGGCGGCTGAGCGGCCACTGCTTCCGGCTCTCCCGCGGCTGCTGCTACGTCCTGCTCTCGGTGCTGGTCGCGCCCGTCCTCGCCCTCTGCCTCGGCTTCGCCTTTGCGTGCCTGGCCTTCGAGGTGAGCAATATCGTATCGCCCGCTCCCCTCCCTTCATTCGCTCCGCGTTCTCTCTCATCGCGCCGGAATCGATTGCTTTTTTTTTGTTTGTTGAAACGACCGGCTTCCTCGCCTGGCCGTCGCGGACTTTCTTTACATCGGCCTCGCAGGTCGTTGTACCTGACGGCCGATGCCTCGCCCCGATAGCGCTGCGCGAGCGATAAGCAAATGGGAATGGGTGGTCGGGGTGCTGTTTAGAACGCGCTTTCGGTGCTTTTTCCCGCGGGGGTTTTCAATTTGGGGGAAGGGTTCTGATGATTGACGGGTTCAATTGTTATATAATAGGTGGTATTTGGTTCGCTTTTCGAATTTAAGGAGTGAGTGAGCTAAGTTTTTTTAAACGTGAGATTATATTAGTTTATTTTATTTTAAGAATGCTAAGTAACGTTTGTAATTTAAAAAAAAAATTGAAATTACCAAAACGTCTGCTTTATATCTTCTTAGAGAATGAAACGGATCGTAAAAAAAAAGTAGTCTGCGTGCGCTTGTTACGAACGCTTTTTAGCTCAGGTGTAAAACAGTAATTACATTTCACAATAATATAGTTCCGCTCTATAAGCATATTTTATTTATTATAGCGTTGCCTCAATCACACCATTAGAATCAATTGATTTTATTTTCGTATACGAACGTTACATTTAAAACTCACTTTATTCCCGCGTCGATTTTCTAAACGCGCCGTTACTAGCAATCTACTACCTCAACTATATTAATACTCTTTCTAAAAACAGATTAACCGCAACTTCCAAGCCCACCCCCGAGGCCTCCCCGCAATCGTCAGACCCACCCGTTTCCCGCGCCTACACGTCCAAGCAAATACACCCGCATCGATCCCCGAGAGAGAGCTCATGAAATTTTCCCGTCCTCCTTATTAATGGAACCAGAAACGCTCCCCCGGCCGGATTCACGGAACCCACGCCCTATGAATTTTTCAGCACATATGGTGCGTCGCGCCGTGCCTGCGCGTCTGGCGGATCACCTGCTCGGCGACCGGGAGCTTCGTCACGGCCCTCTTCCAGGCGGTGCTCCGGCCCTTCACCGACGCCCTCGGCTACCTTTTCCACAACATTCGCGTCTCCAGCCAGAGGCTGCCCGACGCCGCCGAGCGCAAGGACGACGTGCACGTCGTCTGAATGACGACTCGTCCTCCCGATACTTCCGTCGGAACGCTCTACTTCTCGACCGACCACCGGTTGGCGGGACGTGTGCTGTTACTTGCGAGCTGTGACATATTATTACCTTATCTTCAGCGTTTGAAATGCAAGGGAGGTTTCTCGGACTGTTTGAGTTGAGCTGTTTGTACTATTGGTTTTTTTTACTGCGATCGACGTTATTTGACTGTTTGGTTGGAGCATATTTTATAAGCTGATCAATGCTGAACATGCAACTGTGTATATGTATATCTTCGTAATAAAGAATTTGACAGTTCTTTTCTATTTAAGATTTGAATTTGTTGAAGTCGATTTTTTTACTTATAGGACAAAATTTGTATAAATTGTTAATCATTAATTTATAGATTGAAAAAGTTACATATTTTTTTTTTTTAATTTTAAAGCGTTGCTGCTGCAGAATCTCTTACAATTTAATGCTATACACTTTTACTGTTATTATTTATATGCGCACACACAATTTGCAATCAGATCTTTAAAAAACAGATTGTAGCTTTATAAAAATTAAAAACTCTTAATCTAAATTAAATAGTAAGTATTTTAAATCAAGCGCCATCGCTCGCTTCTTTCGCAACTCGCATGGTACGAGAGCAGTGAAGTCACCTCGTGAATGCTCATTATCTTGCTGTGCGGTAACCCAAAAACGATAGCGACTCAGTTGTACTCTGAAAACGAGCCGAGAATTAATGTGAGAAAGTGCGTCGAACGATAAGTGAGTTTTCTATTCGCACAAACATGGCGATTCGAGTGCAGAAGTTAATCTCGCAGTTTTTAAACACTTCGCAATCAATTTCCGTGAGACGTATCCTTTACTATTTATTGATTTATTGAATTAAAAATATGCTCTTGATTATTGGCGTAATAAAAAATCCTGCAAATGTGTAAAATGCTAAAATAAAATTTAGGGCTCTTAAGTTTTTCCTTAATTTACTGGGTGGATTCGATGCCGATAGAACTAACGGTGACGTCAAGCCTCGGACAGAAACGTAAGTTACTTGAAGGGTTATCTCTCGTTCTTACAAAAATTCCACTACTTGAGCCTTATGTTGTTTACTCAAATCTCTCAAATCGTCTTTAATCTTCTGGTAAACAGAGGCAACCGCGAAAGCTTAATTACCATCAAGAGAGATAGTCTTGATGGTAAAGCAGTTATCTATACTACTGTACGCAGATAAAAAGCGTAATCGATCGAATCAACAATTTTAATTTTAAGCGATCTGACTTTTCTGCCTCTCTGGTAGAAACTAAACATTAACTTTTAAAATCAGCTAATTTTTCCACTTTAATCTGCATTCTCGACAATTACCTAGAATAGAGTTAACTTTCCATTTCGATCACATTCCCCAACATCTTCATGGTAACGTTTATGGACAACTGTGCTCTGCGCGTGCAACCGGTGTTTTACAACTGTTACAAAACAGCACCCCAAAAAATTCTCAATCCCCTCAAGCCCTCTCACGAGAAATCTCCGCCTTCCAGCCGCCTTCAAATGGGAGGACCCCCTGAACCTGGAGAGCTGCCTGACGGCGGACGAGGTGATGATCCGGGACCAGTTCCGCGCCTACTGCACGGAGAAGCTGCTACCCCGAGTGGTCGAGGCGAACCGAAAGGAGCTGTTCGACCGAGCGATCGTGAAGGAGCTCGGCGACATGGGGGTCCTCGGCTGCACCGTCAAGGGCTACGGCGCCGCCGGCGTCTCCTCCGTGGCCTACGGCCTCCTGGCCCGGGAGGTCGAGGCCGTCGACAGCGGCTACCGGTCCGTCTTCTCCGTTCAGTCCTCGCTCGTAATTGGCGCCATCGAGCAGTACGGCAGCGAGGCGCAGAAGAATCGTTACTTGCCGAAGCTCAGTTAGTGGCGTTTGGGGTTTTCGGAGATTTTAAGAGCTGAGGATGTTACCGCTGAGTGCCTCAGATAGTTTTTTTTTTTTTTTTTTCTTTAAAGGAATGGAAGTATTCTTATCGTGTAGCTTTTGCATTGTAAGATTTACGGGGAATGTCGTGGATTTATTTGATCAGTTTTGTCTCGAATTAAATATTAAAATATCGACGCTCTTTCTCTGTAGTAGGATTATTTTTATTAAGCAATATTCGTGACACTAATTTGTTAATTTACTTGTTATAGTTGCTGGAGATCTCGTAGGTTGTTTTGGTTTAACAGAACCCAATCATGGCAGCGATCCAGGAGCAATGGAAACCCGAGCTAAGTACGACGGCACTAAAAAAGTATACAAACTTAGCGGAAGTAAAACATGGTACGAAAATATATACTTATATCAAGTGGAAATATTCTATAATAAAATGTTGAGTCCAAAAATTAAAAAACGGAAAAAAACAATAGCAGCTTGTCAAATCTTGCAAGTTATTTTAATAGTACTTTAACAATATCTTTGAATTTTTACAAAATTTTTTGCGACAAATGTACAATCAAATATTTTTACTCGTTATTTAGGATTACCAATTCACCAATAGCAGACGTACTAATTGTATGGGCAAAATGCGAAGACGGCGAAATTCGTGGTTTCATAGTCGAGAGAGACGGCAACGAGAACAAATTATCCACACCGAAGATTGAGGGCAAATTCTCACTGAGAACGTCCGTCACTGGAATGATCTTACTGGACGAAGTAATCGTACCCGAAGAAAACCTTCTACCCAACACTCGAGGCTTGAAGGTGACAAATAAAAATATCAAAAATAAGTAAAAAAAAATTCAAATAAAATCGATTTCCTCGTTCTAAACAGGGACCCTTCGGTTGTTTAAATAACGCCCGATACGGAATCGGTTGGGGTGCTTTGGGCGCAGCGGAAATGTGCTTAAAGCTTGCGCGAGATTACGTGCTCGAGAGGAAGCAGTTTAATCGGCCTCTGGCTGCGAATCAGTTGATGCAGAAAAAAATGGCTGACATGATGACGGAGATCGCGATAGGCTTGCAAGCTTGCCTGCAAGTTGGCAGGTTGAAGGACGAGCAAAAGTAAGCTCCGTCTAGCTTCGAATATAATTGAATGTACAGCGATATGTTTTTTTTGCTTCCAGAGCGACGCCGGAAATGATATGCATGATAAAACGAAACTCAGCTGGAAAAGCGATAGAGATTGCAAGAACTGCGAGAGATATGTTAGGGGGAAACGGTATTTCCGATGAATATCATATCATCAGGCACGTTATCAATCTTGAATCTGTAAATACTTACGAAGGTAAGAATTATAAATTCAGGCAATAAATACAGTACTTTACCAATAACTAATATTCTTACACTTTTTTCACAGGGACGCATGATATCCACGCGCTGATATTAGGAAGAGCTATAACGGGCATTTCAGCCTTTGCAGGATGAAAGTAAAAATAGAATTTTGTGAATATTTTTAATCAAGAAAGGATTTGTTATAGGACTATTTTTGTATTATTTTGGAATGGTAGATTTTTATCTCTGTAATATGAAAACTTTTTTTAAAAACAATTTTTCATATAAACATTTATACTTCATTCAAAAGTACAATAGCAAATTTTTTTATACATTCCCGTTTGCATTGATTTGAAAATTAACATATGTAGAGAATATTTTATGGAAGTGAATTTATCGAAGAAATTCTTTAGGCAAAGTAGTTATGAACTAGTCCTCACGAAGGAGCAAGA
This sequence comes from Ormyrus thymus, assembly GCA_035582935.1. Lineage (NCBI taxonomy): Eukaryota > Metazoa > Arthropoda > Insecta > Hymenoptera > Ormyridae > Ormyrus > Ormyrus thymus. The sequence continues at coordinate 14,290 of JAWWEM010037537.1, forward strand.
TAGTCGATAATGACCGGCAATACATATATTCTGTTATAGTTAAAATGATAGAATATATGCAAATTGAATTAATTGTTATTTAGTTTTATTCCTGTAACCATTGAGAGTTCCTGATTCTCATTGGGATATTTACACACTGAGAAAAATGTTATTTCAAAATTTATTATAACTTCATTAAAAATTACTATATTTTATGATAAATGGAATG